>JABASL010000606.1:3161-15450 GCA_019775825.1 Neanura muscorum | reverse complement strand
ATTTACTACTACCAAAATAATTATAATCCCGTCCTTGGACGGGCTTGTTTGCGAATCCTTAATAATCTTATTAATCTTTAAAGATTTTCGAATGGAGAAAAGTCTAAGCATTCGAACGAGCGTTAATCAAGAAAAAAGCTGTGTCGTCCTCGTCGTTTTCAATATTATTGAAAAAAAATTTTAAAAATACTCTTTGGCGTCCTCAATCTCATCGTCTTTAATTTTATGATTGTAAAAAAAAAAGTTTTAAAAGGCTGAGGGAGACGTGCCAACCTATTTTTAAATATGGAGTAGTTTAGAGCAATTAAAAGAAGCACATCTTTTCAAACGCATTTTTTCCAAAGCATCTTTTCCATCTCCGGTTTTGCCTTACAAACAAAAAATCTAGTCGTAAGCAAACGAACATCTTTGCATAGAGGAGACGAAAATTATAAGATTTGGGAGGATGTTGTTTTCTTGGGTGCCATATGCCATCAACCTATCATCTTCATCTCCCACAACTTCCTTAGTCTGCCAATTAGAAATTGAGAAATAAAATATTGTCATTCCCTTGACAGGAGGCGAGGCTCAGAAATTAATCTCCAAAAATCAAGAGCCAAATTAAAACATTCAAGATGAGGTCACGTGGGCCAAATTATACACCCAGACGCGTCCAAAATTCGGCCAACATTCAAATTCCACTCTTCCTTACTCCCCAAAAATGCAACTTTTTCCACGATTTCTTTTCCTCATCAAGTGTCTGCTAAATCCATTAAACTTTACCCTATATAAAAACCAGCATATACTGACCATATCCCCATTCCAGCAACGGCCGCACACCGCCTAAAGTCAGCTTTGAATTGAGGAGTTTGGACTTGACACGCGGCCTGCACAGCTGCAATTTTCCTTTCTTTTTGTGTAATCTCTTCCAAAGCTCTGAATCTCCTTTGGACATTTTGGAAAACAAGCTGGGAATTAGGGAGTTTATTCAATTAACTACTTTTGCCTTGGAGTAAAGGCAAAAAAGTAAAAAAAAACCGGAATTGGAGATCGAAGGAAAAAGAAATCTCTAAATTTTCACTCTTCCCTTCGATCCAAGAAAAAATCTAACAACAGATTTAGTGTACAAAATCCTTGGAATCTAATTCCTGTTTTACTTGAAACCAAAAGCGGGGATTTCTTTTTAAACGAGTGAGAATTACTTTCTAATGAACAGAAAACAAAAACTAACTAACTTTCTCCATTTGGAGAAAATACGTGAATCCGGATCCTTTTTTGTACTTGTTTGTTAAGAAAAAGAGATAATTTTTCGGTTTTTTCCTAATTTCAACTTTCTCTTTTTCTCCTAATTTCAACTTTCTCTTTTTCTCCCAATTTCAACTTTATCTTTTTCTCCTAATTTCAACTTTCTCTTTTTCTCCTAATTTCAACTTTCTCTTTTTTTCTAAATGTAATTTCTAATTCTGAGTATGACTAAGCTTTTTTGTTTGCCCTTACTCAACTTTCCTTAATTGTAAAAAAGGGAGAGTTTTTAGGTTAGAGTAGGAAACCTTTCTTACCCTTACTTTTTTTTTCCGTACAGAATCATACGGAAACCTGATAAATAATTTGGGAGGGTGAAAAGTAAAAGGGTGGAGTGGGTTCATCTAATCCACCAAAAAAAAATGATGACAATCGATGGGAAGATGCATATGCAGTTTTTTTCACTCTAACTTTCCCTCCAGGGAGTTTTGAGCCTTCATTTCCTTTTTTTCATCCCTCTCCCTACTTCCACCAGTTTTTTATGCATAGAGATCTCTGACAGGAAAAAAAAACGTGGAGGATAGGACAACAATGTTCGTGTTCTTGGGAAAGTAGTCCATAAAAGCAATCTGCACAAAATGAACTCAATTCGAATTGATTTTTGTATCTGAATTCTCTACAAAAACTTTCACCGATTGGAAAATATTTGACCCAACCTGTAACAAATGCACTATCTGCACTTTCCCTCCCTCTTGCCCTGCCGACACAACATATCGATCCTCCTCACTTGTCACTTCAAGCAACACTGCCACTCATGACGTAATCCTACAACCAAAAAAAATCTACTCTCTTTTGTTCTAACAGCTTCAACTCAGTCACAAAAACTTCCCCATTCATCATCCAGAAAACTTGATCATTACTTTCATTATCATAAAGATTCAGTCGGAGAAAAGGGTCTACAGCATATCGATCCCAAGTGGTCAATGTATTCATAAAAAACTAGCAAAACATGCCCGTCCTAAGAAGGGCGGGAAATACTAGTAAAATAATTTGAGTGCCACTATCCACCCGTCCTAGAAAGGGCTTGTTAAAAGCCCTTTCTAGCAAATTAAAAGAGGTCAAATGCCATGTGGGTTTTTGGGTAAGGGTCGCTCCCCTCCCCCTTACGTTTAAAACCCCGTCACTGTACGGTTTGGGAAAGAAAAAGTCGGCTTGTCACATTTTTATCACCTGACTAGTCCTGTATTCTGCCTGTTCAAATGTGACAAGTAGTCTGCCGCATTTTCTTTGCCAGACCCTATACTGCCCGTGGTTTGGTGATTCAGCATGTGGCCGTTTTTGTTGGACGAGGTTTTTTCGGGAGTTTTGCTTGAAAAGGTTTAGAATATGCAGTTTCACTCCGTTTGTTTTCTTGCTTTGAAGAGAGAATTGGAGTTTGCACCTGATCACCATCACCACCCCCGCCAAGTCGCTTTTATATATACTAAATGCTTCGTAGAGAATTGGAGTTTGCACCTGATCGACATCACCACCCCCGCCAAGTCGCTTTTATATATACTAAATGCTTCGAAGTTTTCTTACTTTGAAAAGAGAATTGGACTTTGGACCTTACCAAAATCACCATCGCCACCACCGCCAACTCGTTTTTATATATACTAATTCTCCTTCATTTCCGATAGGCCTTAAAGCAAAATTAATTCCATTTTAAAATTTGAATTCCGTCACACTATAAAATATGTTTTGTGACAGGCCCATCCGAATGAATTAATTTAACATTTAAACCGTTACTGTGTGACATTCAAATTAATTTCCTGCTAGTGAAATTTATTTTGTGATTTTTGGCTAGTAAAAATGAATTAAGATTTCTAATTTTAAATTCTATTTTCCATATCCCACGCTGGTGTGAAATATGAAAATTATTTAAGACTTTCATTTTTCATTTTTATTTGCTCTATTAATAATTTTTAAATTGTATCCCCATTACTTTGTCCCAAGATTCTGAAAATTATTTTTCATTTCCTAGAGTTCTTCAATATATATTTTTAGAAATATTTTTAGAATCCACCACTAAAAGTGTTAATTTTTTAGCACTTTTTAGTTGGAACTTTCAAGAAATAGGCAATTTGCCCGCATAAACATTAGCACAAACCAACAACACGAAATTGATCTCTTGCTTCTTTCCTGTTTGCAAAAATAAATTTTTTACACCAAATTCTTTAATCCCCGTATCATTATTTTACTCCTCAAGGCACGGAGTATTAAACAAGACACGGAGTACCAGCAAGAAACCCGGAATTTCCTTCCAAAAAGACTCATTTGAACAGAACGAAGAATTAAAGCCCCTAATTTAAAGTCAAGGAGCTCGGGCTATAGAAGACGGCTATTAATTTTAGCTATTCAATCCAATAAGCACGAACCAAGTAAAAAAGAAGGGAGGAAAACCAAAAAAAAAATCAACTATTTTTAGCTTAAAGATTCAATGCCAGATTAGTTACAGAGAACTTCTCAAAGAGATTTTGAAAAATCTTCATTTTTCCAAACACAAAATATGAAAGATGCTGGGTGCATCCAAGCAGAAGGAGCAAGTTTCCTGCCTTTCTGGTCACCATAAACATTCTAAAATATGTGCTTGTCATCTTTTCAAAAATGATACCATTGCACATTTGTGCAGCACAGTGCACACTGCATGTGCAATATGCACTTTTTGTCTGGTTGCTCTGGTGTATCGATTTACAAAAATGTGTAACACTTTTATGTCTCAATGACGTCCTACAGGTAACCAATATCAACAGAAAAAAAGAGATCAAGGTCAGAACAGAGTATAAGGAATGATCGACTCTTTTTTATTGCCCAGAAAAAATGGTTCTGGTTTAGGTGTATCCCCAATTTTACGATTTCGCACAACCACGCTCCCTTTTTCTTGAGCACCCATCAAAAAAGAAAAAAAAAGGAATCAAAAGAAACGGTTTTCCTTTTAGAAATCCATGGGCTCAATGCACTCTGCACCATCAACAAGTGCAGTGAAGTGCAGCTCAGCAAAAGTGGAGAAAGTCCATTTCCTTTGATGCAGAAAAAAGTCAGTCTCTTGGCAATTCCCTCATGTCAGTTTTCTCTTCCCTAGAAAAACGGGTCGTGGGTCCCTAAGGTCAGCCCAGTAGGAGAGTATTGATTCTGCGCTTTCTGTGGGTGGCACACACACACATGAATTGCATCTATCCCAACTTTGGTGCACGTAGTACCAAAAACCATTGATTTCCCATTGATACTAGTACAACCAGAGGAACCTACTTTTGTGGTTGGGCTCCTCTGGTTTGGCTCTTTGAGGTTGGCCGATTCGTTGAGGAGGTCAACTTGTAGGTTCGGTTTTCTACGTGACGTGGTCCAAAGTCATGAAACTTAGGTTAGAGGAGTTGAAGCGTGAAAGCTACGAGTAGCGGAGAAAGTCATCCTGAAAGTGGAACACATGCTCTCCTAAACCACTGACCGCTTCTACCACAACTTGTGGTCGGTTCACAAGAGAGTGAGAGATACAAATCTGACTTTGTGCAAGGAGAAAAGAGAAAATTGGGATTGTCATCATCCCTCAGAGGATTAGGAAAGAGTCTAATCCCATGGGATTACATCACCCGCACCACAATATACTTCTAACCAACGATCCCAAAAATCCCAACAACAATCAAGGTACGACTGCCAGCAGAAACATAGAATTACACCACAAAATTCTGTAAGAGGAACCACAGAGAAGAGAAAACAATTGATGAGAAGAACAAGAGTGAAAGCACAAGGGAGAAAGTTAATTCTCATTCTACTCTCATTTCAACATTAACGCCTCATTCTTCTCAGTTTCTGTCTCTTGAATCACTACACCCACAATTCTGTCTCCTAATTTAGGAGTACTAAAGGCAAGGAAATACTGAAGCAATAAAAGACTCATTTAAAAATTAGAACAAAGCATCACTTTCAAATTATTTTATTTTACAATCAACACCATTTTGGCACCATTTACTATACAGGCACACCATTCACTTTATGCACCATGCTTAGGCACCATGCACCATTCATTTCACAGTTCACAGGGCTATGAATCTTTTGAATTAGGTTGCCAAATCCCAAATTGTTTTCAAAATTCTCTAAATTCTTTTCTCTACTCCAGTACTCAATCGCATCACAATTACTATGTCACCACTCAATGCCATTCGAATCAAATTCACAATTACAAGAAAACTATTTTTGGCAAAGACCAAAAAGCTCTGACGTGGAGAATTTGCTCTGATGCGAAGGGCTCTGATTCGAATGGCTCTGATGCGAAGGCTCTGATGCGAATTGCTCTGCTGCGAATTGCTCTGATGCAGAGAATTAAGCAGAGAATTTTCTCCGAGCAGAGAATTAAGCAGAGAATTAAGCAGAGAATTTTCTCCGAGCAGAGAATTAAGCAGAGAATTTTCTTCGAGCAGAGAATTAAGCTGAGAATTTTCTCCGAGCAGAAAATTAAGCAGAGAATTTCTGAAAGATTACCGAGAATTTCTTCAAGAAACTGATGATTCATTTAGCACAAAGTAAAAAAAAACAATGGATTACTTAAGAAATATGACAAAGAATGTCCGACTCAGGTTGGTGAAGATATGTGTAGATCCAAAAATAGGAAATATAGGGAGAGCAGAGTCTTACGATTTGTCTGGATAATGAGAAAGTGGAGATGAGGGGAAGAAAAAAGTTTGATGATAATAATAATAATAAGATGAGAAAGTCCAATGGCAGAAGGACGTCATTCACATCATCTCCCACTCACTTCCCTTCTTTTTGGACTTTCTCCTCCAACCTGGCAAGGAATGGCTAAAGTCTGATGATGAACAAAAAAAAAGACAAAAGCAAACAGAATGCTTCCTCAGTCTTTTTCACCATTCTTTTCTTCCTAATAAACTCCTACCAACTAATAGCCTCCGTCACCTCCAGCACCCACAACCCCTCAAAACGCTTATTAAGAAAAAGAAAAGAAAATACATAAGAGGATCACCCGGAAATCAATCAAAAGACCAAAGTCAGCCTCTTCATTCTCCTCATCCTACTTCCAATAACTACTCCCCACAACCATTCTTACCGGCACGTGTCACCTCAAACACAACTTCAGGGCTGGCATAATATTTCGCCAAAAAAATAAAATTATGCCTATAAAAGCCAGTTGGTGGTGAGTGATGGTGGTGGTCAGGTCCAAAATTCAATTCTCTGGAAAGAAATAAGCCCTTTCTAGAACGGGATGAAGGCACACACATTATTTTACATAGCCTTCGTCAAGGCCCCTATTTCAGGACCGCTTCCCAGTGTCTTGGGCATCTCGGGAGTCGGGATCAAGCCATTAGATTTCTGGACGCGGTACACTAGGATCGTTCGGTTCGAGTTACCGGTGATTCCTCATGTACCTTGGCCATCTAGGGATCAAGCACCCATTATCTGGATGGCCGAGTCTTTGCACAACAACTCTCCCCACCAACACCCACTCGTCACACACCCCTTTCGGATGAACTAGTGAAAAAACCCTTTCGGGAGAATCGTGTCTTGGGCCTCTAGGGAGCCGGGATCAAGCCATTAGATTTCTGGGCGTGGTACACTGGGATCGTTCGGTTCGAGTTACCGGTAATTCCTCATGTACCTTGGCCCTCTAGGGATCAAGCACCCATTATCTGGATGGCCGAGTCTTTGCACAACAACTCTCCCCACCAACGTCACACACCCCTTTCGGATAAACTAGTGAAAAAACCCTTTCGGGAGAACATTAAAGTGTAAGGCGAGAGGCGACAGCTGGACTCGAACCACTGCCCCCTCCTGGATAGACAGAAACCCTACCTATTCGGACTACGAGACCGGAATTAGTAGGGTCTTTCAAATAAATACAGGGTAGGCCAAGATTTTCTTTACCCGACTTTCTCTTTTTACACGTAACTCCCATAAGAGACTTTCTCCTCGGTAAAGAAAATCTTGGCGCACCCGTACATTATAATCGTTTTTGGAATAAAAGCGCTTTTTCCGTGCGGAGGTCGGAATTTTCTTTCAGTTCTGGTTTTGAAATTTTTTCGCGGGAAAGAGAAAAAACCGTTTTTCTGAAAAAAAAACACTTCCAAAAAGATACTTTTTCTCAAGAAAAGTGCTTTTTTCTTTCCCGCCGAAAATTCCAAAAACCAGAACTGTAAGAAAATTCCTATCTTTGCACTGAAAAAAAAAACGGTTTTAATCCAAACAGGATTATAATTTTTTATTTGAAAGGTATAGTGTATCTTTACAACAGTGTTGCGTATCTGCCAAACAGTCAGTGTTTCTGCCAGGCTGGCAGAAAGGCTCAAAAAGGCAGAAATGCAGCTGGCAGAAATAACCCACGCAAACTTAAAATATGGTCATGTTATATCGTTTCCTTAAGGATTAATTCAACCACGTTGAAATTTTTTCGCGGGAAAGAGAAAAAACCGTTTTTCTGAAAAAAAAAACATTTCCAAAAAGATACTTTTTCTCAAGAAAAGTGCTTTTTTCTTTCCCGCCGAAAATTCCAAAAACCAGAACTGTAAGAAAATTCACATCTCTGCACCGAAAAAAGCGCTTTTAATTCAAAAACGATTATAATATTCTACTTGAAAGGTCCTAGTGTATCTTTACAATCACTTTTAGTGTTATCCATCCCGTCCTAGGACGGGGTTGTTTGGCTTTTAAAATTCCTCCATTTGATATGCCGCTTTTTAATTTCTGCCAAATTGCCATACCCTATTTCAGCCGGGCTAAAACCACTGGCAATGGCAATTAAGCCGGCTGCAATTTCTGCCAGCCGCAACACTGCTTTACAAGCACTTATAGTGTTATCCATCCCGTCCTAGGACGGGGTTGTTTGGCTTTTAAAATTCCTCCATTTGATGGTGAAAGTAGAATTATTCATTTGTGGAGCATTTAGATAATTATTTTTGTTATTATTTTAAAGAAAATTTTCCATACGGTAAAATTCCAATACACTTTTGTGCAAAACTTTCTTCATTATCCTTTAATACCCAAACGAACCCAACAATCAATTATGCCAAATTGAAAATAAGTTTGGCAAAAAATATGAGCCACCTGCCAATTAAGAACACGAGCAGGAGGACGTCCATAATTAAACTACTCTGGCCTTTGATACCCAATAATAGAACATGCCTCTCCTGCTTATTAGCCCATTAATTTTGGCTACTAGTTCACCTTTATGAAATATGAATTTGGGTATAATGAGAGCCAGCTTTTTCAAAATGTTTCCCCTCACCTGTCCCCCGTTATAATCACGCCAAAAAGAATTAAGATAAGGAAGAGGGTCACATAATTACACCAAGGACACACACGAACCTCTTTTGTAATCACAAAGGCAGA
Source organism: Neanura muscorum (assembly GCA_019775825.1). NCBI lineage: Eukaryota > Metazoa > Arthropoda > Collembola > Poduromorpha > Neanuridae > Neanura > Neanura muscorum. Next base: position 6,855 of record JABASL010000606.1, on the reverse strand, counting down.
AAGAAAAAAAAATCCAACCTTAACTAATATATTTTCTCCCAACTTTCTCTCTCGCGTGTTCCAAACATGATTAATAAAGAACACAGAAACCCCAAAATAAGGCATTAAAAATGCAGACTCAAGCTTCCGAGTTTTGATTGGCGGATTTCTGATAAACAGACACAAAAAACTGAAATAAGGGATGAGTTTTAGGAAAAGTACAAAAAAAAAAGTGCTGTGCTGTGTAAAAGGAAAGAAGATGGAAGAAAACTAATAATAAAAGTGAGATGGGTATCCATTGATTCTCATTTGGGTGACTGCCAGGACATGGTGGGTCTTTGTGTGTTTAGTCAAGTCTCATGGACACCATGACCACGGCCTTGCCTACTCCGACCGACCACCCTTTTCGGCTGGACTAATTTTGATTTCACTTAAGAATATTAAGCCTAGCTTTACTTAGATTGGGATTTATGGCAAGAGATTCCATGGGTTTAATCCCACTTTTTCCAGGTTTTTGTCGTTTTCCTTGGTCTTGTGTCCCTGGTCTTCCGTCCTTAGTCTTCCGTCCTTGGTCCTTTGGTCTTTGCTTACTCATCTAATCGTTGCTCACTTCCTTTAGTTTGTGGTCTTATTAAAAGATGGGACATTAGATAGCAGCGGTGGAATATGGTGGGGAGGCCCCACCGCCACCATATTATTTTATTAGAAGAATTTATTATAGCTGAAATTCGGTAGGAGTGGACATGAGTTACTGAGGACGGCTCTGAGAAGGAAGGCTATCTGAGCCCATTAATAAATCGATACTAATTTCTAGGCCCATTGCCACGAGATGACCCTCGGATCATAACCCCCTACTAGTCTTCAAAACGGCACAATAGAAACAATAGAAATTACGTAGGGATTCTACGTCTACGATTTACGTAGTTACGTCTCCAGAACAATGACATTATGCACCACAACTTTTATAATAAACTGCAATAGAACAGAAAAATAGAAGTTCATGACTTAAGCGGTTCTTGAGAGGATTCCCCTTCAATGTCCCCTTCAATGCGGGGTACAATTTGGGTTACAATTCTGGGGTACATGGTACAATTCCAGGGTACAATCAATACCTAGAATCAAAGTTATCAGAAATTAAATTCCCTTCTCATTGTCTCTGCCCACAAATCACCCCAAATCAGGGTGAAATTAGACTCAGGATCCTATCGATTCATTTTATTTCCAAATATTCTGTTCCCCTAGCATGCCAAATCGCCACCCCTTTTCAGGGTTAGGTTGTCAAAGTAACCTAACCTAAACCTAACCTAAACCTAACCTAAACCAAACTACAGCATTAGTACACCAACTGACAAAAACTGTTAAGCTAAACGGAAACATTACAAACATTCGCCTTAACTGCAACCGGATTAAAAGTCTAGGGTAATTTAGGTCCTAAATTATGTGGTCGTTAACTGAGTTAGGTTAGATTAGTTCTTGTTAAGTTTAGGTTAAGTTTAGGTTAAGTTAGGTTTTGTTAGGTTTAGGTTACGCTAAACGAGCCGACTCTAAAAATAATCTGGGAGCATACGCACAATTTTGATATGAGAAGAATTCTGATGCACGGATGTATAAAAAAGGTAAAAAAAGGAGAAAAACTCAGAGTAAGTGTAGGAGAAAGTAAGAAAGTAATCAATAAAGTGCACCAAATCCTGCTCCTATAACCATCTACCCTGTGTGTACCCTGTGTGTATGAGCCCATGTGTTTTTGTGTATACTTTGTGTGTATGTGTGTGTGTTAGTAGAAGGGTTTCCTTTTGGGATAGCTAAAGTCAGCTGCTCCTTTTTCTTGAGGAATGACAAAAGAGCCGGTGTAGGAACTTACATGTTCTTCCCTTTCATAAACCCTGTCAACTCCTTCCTATTGATTTTGTCATATAACCAACAGCCCGACTTCTACTGAGAGAGGTACGGTTTGTACGGCACACAGGGTGGGCTGCACCTACCCTGTACACACTTCACAAAGGGAAAGTTTGTTCATCAGGAAACCAAACGAGCCAAAAAATAAGAAAGAGAATGAAGGTTGTGAATCACAATTTGTGATAAAGGAGAGAAGGTGCTTAGGATCAATTTTGGGCCCATCTTGTTATAAAGTGCGTGTGCTTTCTCCTTAAGTACACCTCCAGTTGGGCCTCCAGTTGGGCCTCCATTTGGGCCTCCATTTGGAACCACCTCCAGTGGAAGTGAAAGTGGAAGTGAAAGTGAAAGGTAGATGAGAAATTAAACTTTGAATTTTACCCTGTGTCTCACCTCTGCGCCGTCATTTCCGCCCTTATGAAATGTGAGTAAAAGTGAGAGGCCATTAGCCTACCCACTAATTAAAAGTGGCTTCGAAAGTGTTAAAACACTCCGCCCCATTCCACACTCTCCACCCTATCTACTTTCTCCCTTTAATTAGAAAACTCTTATCTAATCCAGACTCTCTGACTAATCCAACCAAATCACGCCATTTATGCTTATGCTTCTCACTTTCACTCTTCTCCTAGTCTAGTAAACTCATAGTCTATTTAGCACAAGAGCTCCCACCAAGAAACCACCAAATACCACCAAAAATCCACCATGAACCCACCAAAAATCCAGAGAAAACCACTGCGCCAGACACAACATAAAAGCAATTAAGAAAAGCTCTGAGCTCTACCGCACACAAACTTTCCAGAACGTAGTGCTACATTAGCTGGAGCTGGTTCTGGAAATAGAGCTGGTGCTAGATTCTCAGCCGCCTGGAAATGAACAAATAAACAATGGAGATGGAGCTCTTAATTAATTTTCATTGGGCGAGAAAAGTCTTACAACGCCACAATTTCACTTCAACTACAACTTTCTCCACTTTGGAACGAAACGGAAAATTAGGCTCTTCCTCTTCTACTTTCTCCTTTTCTAACTTGTGAGTCGTGACTCGCTTGAAGGTTGAGTGACCATTTGAATTTGTACTTAAGAGAGAAAGTAAAACTCATTTAGAGCCTTTGGAAACTCTAAACATGCAACACTGGCTCTTAATTGATCTTCATGCCTTCTGTTCCACGAAATACCACCCAATCCTCCAAAATACCCCCATGCATGCCCCCTCACATGGGGGGGGGGGGGGTAACCTCTCCCGTCTGGGGGGCTACTGAGGAGTATGCTGCCCCTTCTTGGGGTAATTCTTGGGGTAATTCTAGGGGTAATTCTAGGGATAATTCTAGGGGTAACCTGCCCTTTTTGGGGGGTAAGCTGCCCGTAGTGGAGGTTTGGTGGAGGTAAGCAGCCCGATCTGGGGGGGGCAGTAAGAGTGGGAAGCTATCCTACAACTTACAGAGGCTAGTGTAGATTAGGGAGAAAGGCAAAGGGAGAGTGATTAAAACTGATGTATGCTCATGTTATTTCCGAATATTCTCGGATATCCATTCCACCTACCCGGATTTTTTTTCTCCTCGGATTTCTCCCCTTGATTGTGTATAGGAGGCCAGGCAGAGAAATATAGCTTTCCCTTACTTTTTTTTCTAGCTTGGACTCGCCCTTAGAAAAAAACATGAGTCCAAGTAGGGAACAAAGCATTGGTTAATTACCCAAAGCACGAGAGAGTATAGGAGAAAAAAAAACGGAGAGAGACGCGCTGCTGAGTGCTTTACATTTGACTTGAGAGAAAGAAAAGGAAATGGGAGACTCGCATGGAAAAACGAGATTTTAGCTGGGTTTTTTT
>JABASL010000605.1:4155-15452 GCA_019775825.1 Neanura muscorum | reverse complement strand
TTGTAGTTAAAAGCTGGTTGGTAATAGCTAATTGTAGGTAAAAGCTGGTTGGTAATAGCTAATTGTAGTTAAAAGCTGGTTGGTAATAGCTAATTGTAGGTAAAAGCTGAATTGCTAACAACTAATTATTGATTTTTTTTATTATAATCACATTGTAATCCAAACGAATTACTTGATTAATGATTACTTTTTACCTCAGTTTATTATACTTTTACATTTATGATCGTATTTTAACACTTGGCTTAAGATTTAATTTAAAAAAACTCGTTTAATCACGCGATTATTTATTTAATTTCATTTAATCTGGGTCGTGGAGTTGAACAGTAGAATTATTATTGTGCAAGCATGGAGTGGGAGGAATTTTACTAAATTAATCATTGCGTTAATTCTCATTTTAAATTTCTGCAATTTAGAATTTAAAACTAAAAATAACTGGTTACTGATCAATAGATAGTTGGCAGATTTAGAATTACTCTTGAGGACTAAAATCTTTAGAATTTTAGAAAACAAAAGTAAACGTTATTATTAACCGAAGGTATAATTGTTTTATTATAGGAGATTAAATGAAAAAAATTAAATTCTAAATTGAATTCTAAATTGTAACGAAGGTAAAACAAAATAAAATTTTGTTAGGATTTGAAGCCACTTGAATTTATTTAAAAATCTGTCCAGAGTCTGCTGAAGTTCGACAGTTTCGAGTTTGTTGAAAGATTGCAGTAGATCCAATCATGCATGTGCATTGCCGAATTGGCGTTCCCCGGTTAGCTGGATGACAGCGATTCGAGCCGAGACAAAAGGCTGGCTCAGCTCGAATCGTGAATCGCTGTGCTTTTTCTGCTGGATCAGATCGCTCGGCTGACCGATCCAGGTATGCACATTAGAGGCGATTCTTTTTTATTCAAGTGAATGATGAAGGAAATCATTTTCTATAAAATTTCATTAATTTTTAAAATTTAAAACATAATTTTCATAGTTTCTATTTTCTATTACTCTGATTATTTTCAGGTTTTGATTTAAATTGGCTGTGATCCAAAGTAGTTCAAATTGAATCGCGTGTTTTGTGAAAATGGACTCATCTCTCCTAATTCTCCTGCTCTTGCAACAGAATTTGGTGGTACTTCATAGACTAAAATTAATGGAAGCCTAGTTCTGAAAGATCCCTCCCTGATATATCCGAATATGCAAGAGCTAAGCCCCACATTCATATCATCACCAGACCTAACCTTACGAAGATCACATCTTCACATCTTCCCAAAATCATTTTCCAAAGTGGCTTCAGGCTCCACCGGTCAAACCCCACTTCCACATCTTTCTCCATGAGAAAATTCTAAATCTAAACACATCTCTATATTCAGAAGCCCAAATTCAAATAACCTAAACACTCCTCTACATTTCATTTTACAATTCACTCCTTTCCCACTTCCAGATCAACTGGACCTAGTTCTGGACTTTTGCACTTTCCTGGACAAAAAAAAAACAGAATTTGAATATAAACAAACGTTAATCCACAAGTGACAAAAAAAATTTAAGCCTTTCATGTTATTTACAATTACAATCAGTCTTCTCGTCTTGAACTTTTAACTGCCCTTCCTCAATATTTCAACAAAAAAAAGTTGACACCTACTCATCAATCTAACAAAATTCTAACTATGCATTATGCATAATTTTTCTACTTTTTTCTGTTGCATGTAACTTGTCTGCCCTACACAGAGTTCATTCACTCTTTCCCAGTCCCAGTCCCAGTTTCAGAAGCTTAGGTCACAGGTCAAATGCCCAACAAATCGATCAAAAAATATGAAAACTCATGTCACTTGTGTAACAAAACTGAGTCCTCTCATTCACAGGTTTAACGCCACTTTCAAATTTGCCAAATTTACGCAGCTTCATTCTCTTATGTTAAAAGTTTCCTCACTTAAATCTCCGGACTTACTTCTACAAGCCCGAAATTTAAAAAACGTGCATGACGCTTAAAAACAGCAAACAAGCTTGTAAATGACAATAGCGATTCAAATTACGATTGCATTGACCTTGAAATGCCCAAAAAATCAACACAAATTTTAGGAAAATGGCGCCAATATTCTTCTCACCTAACTCTTGTGCCTGTTCAATTACTTTTGGTAATAAGTCCTTAAGAAGACTATTATGGATTAATGGTAGGTAAGATCTGATTGACATCAGTTCCATTAAAAAAAGTAGCTTCACTTGGTCCATTAGCAACACTTTAAAACGATTTCCATTAAAATTTACTTCCTTTTCATCAAATCCTATTCAGAAAAATGTTAATGTTAAGCTTCGGATTCTAAGTTTTACAATTTAAAAAAAAACGAGTTTGGTTCCCTGAAAGTAGTAATCATAATTTCCAGTTTATTATTTTATTTCTTATTCCAAATAAATGCCAATATCAATTGAAAAGCAAAAGAACTGATCACTTGACTCACTAGACCAGTGTCTATCCCCCAGTAGTAGTCAACCTACCCAAAATAATTAAACCCAAAACTCGTTTAATTTTAATTTTAAAAATTAATTTTTAAAATCAGTTTGCTGGATTTACTATAATGTAAATGTAAATTTAAAACTGATTTTTTTTTCTTAATTACAATCACAGCAGCAGCAGACTCCTGGCTCGTCCCGAACGCCGAACTAATCATTTTCCATTTTGTGCAAAAATTCAGGTTTTTATCTAAACTGCCTGCCAATTCTACTTTAAAGTGCAATTCTCTACAGAATCTGGCAATTAATGTGAACAAAGAGTGGCCAACCACCTTATTGCTCATTATGATTTTCCCAAACACTTTAGAAAGACAACCCATTAAAATGGAATTCACACTTAAGCAACTGCAACAATTAAAAGTTTGATCCTGTGCTTGGGGATGCAGGCCCGTATAATTCTTACGCAAGTTCTTAATTATTATGTTATAATTATTATGTTATACAATTTTTAATTATTTGAATAAAGGTTATAATTAAAGTCAGGAAACTTAGCATTATGCCAAAAGCCAAAGCCAGTTGTTCTGTGACAACACTACGATCCAGTTCTCAGGATGAGCCAGAACAGCGCAGGCGGGGAACGGACATGTGAAACTTTACTTCCTTTCGTACTTCTTACACCTGGCAGGCTACTAATTATTATTCCTGTCCGTAATTCCTTGAGACAAGGGTAATTCAGTTTTGAATGCAACTAGGTCAAAATGCAAACTTCGATACAAGAAATATTTAACTTCAAATAAATCCAAGCCCGAAGAATTGAACTAAAGCAGAAAAAAATGTAAGTGACGTTCAAGAATTTTTGATAAATTTTGTACGATATTGAAATGTGAAATGGCTTTGAAAGCTGAAATTCAAAAATTCAAAAACAAAAACAAAAGTCAAAATTCCAACCTTTAACTCGTTAACTTAGTTAGTTAAGCCGAAATTACACAAGCCGAAATCGAGTCGGCCGTGTTGCACAAGCCGAAATCAAGTCAACTGTTTTACTCAAGCCGAAATCAAGTCAACTGTATTACACAAGCCGAAATCAAGTCAAGTGTTTTAGTCAAGCCGAAATCAAGTCAACTGTGTTACACAAGCCGAAATCTAGTCAATTTAGCTACAGAAGCTGAGATCAAGCCAACTGTTTTATACAAGCTAAAATCAAGTCTACTGAGTCACACAAGCTAAAATCAGTTTAAACCATTCGCAAAAAAAGACCCACAAGCCGAAAACGTTCTAAATTCAAATCGTCGACAACAATTAGTTTAAAAGTGATCCTAAAATTATAAATTCAAACTAAGTTTCCAGTTAACTTTTAAATATTCCTTGAAATTGCACAAAACTGTTTAAGTTTACTTTCGCATGTAAAAATTGAGATTCAATTACCCCAGCCTTGTTGTTATTCCTTGATTCCGTTTAAAATAAATGGAAAAATTGGCCATTGAATTCGATAATTGCAAGATTCTTTGTTGCTGTCGTAGTTCCTATTTCAATTTTGCGTTGATTTTATTAAAGTTTGAACTTTTTGCATCTGACAAAACGCCTAGCATGCAAAATTCTCATCAAAACAAAGAAAGTAAAAAGACAATGCGGAAATTTTGCACAGGTGTTTTAGCACTTGAGAAGATAAGAAGGCAAGAGAGACAGGATGCAAGTGTCTTTTTGGGAATCAACAAAAGGTTTATCTTAAATAGCCGCATGTCGAGGTCAATTTTGTATTTTCAAAACTAACATTCTAAACCTCAACTTCCTTCCAGCCTCTTTCGCTTCCATTTTTCTAACCAGCCAATCAACAACAGGTGGCAAACGAAAAAAAAAACCCAGCAACTATGTAACATTCTACATCCTTCATTAGACTAATCTTCAAAAACTTTCCCAGGACACGACATGACAACACAATTCACATGAGGCACTTCAATTACTGGAGCTAGGCTTCTGAAGCTACACTACTGGAAGTATAACAAGATGCTGGTCAAAAAACTTCCAAAAACTCCAGGGTCAGAGATCAAAATTTTTAGCCAATGTACCTGACAAAAACACAAATCAAGTTCGACTTGAATATCTTGAGACGCCCTGCAGAGGTAGACGCAGAGGTGTCAAAATTTAATGCCACCAGTCTCAATTTATGACACCTTCAATTTCATCTTAATTCCACGGAGGCATAAAATTCTAAAGTCTCATAAATTCCAAATCAAAAATCAGGAATCATTTTCACACTACCACGCCCTGTCTGCAAATATTTTGCCAAAGGCTTTTCGCACCTTTTACAAGGTATAAGAGAGTCTAAATTAATTTTGGTGGGGTCCTCACAGCGGTGGGGACCGTGGAGAGGAGGGTTCGGGTATTGGAATTTGAGATGACAGTGAAGGAATATGGACCCCATGACCTTTACCACGTTACTCGATTTTTACCCTCAAAAATACCCTCTTGAGCTCCATAATTTTCAATCTGGGTTTCGAAGGCCCAGGAAGAATGGTTCGGAATACCAATAATCCAATGAAAAATTTGGAACCCTTGGGATACCCTTGGGAGGGGTTCGAGTCAAAGCACACAAGGAAAGAATCCATAAACAGCGCGGGCACCGAAATTTGGTGGGTGGTTATGCTGTCCATGCCTGAATACGCGTTAACTGCTAAAAAAGGCAGCGTTTTCAAAACTATACCAATACGACCAAACTACGCGATCTGGACTGTTTTGGACTAGTCTCTGGTAAAGAATTTAATGAACGGCGTTTTAAAGTTTCAATGGAATAAAAACCGACGAGAAAATTTAAATACCAAAAATTTCTGGGGCGATTTTTCTGCATTAAGTGCCGCTAATTTTAATATTTAATTAAATGGTTCAATTAATTTTAACATATTAATTCGGGCATGTGAACATGATTTTAAAATATTTGACAAACAAGTTCCCAAAGTACACCGAAATATCCCTATTTAAATGCTAGGATATTTCTAAGGCGGAGAAACAAATACTACACCAATCTTTAAATTATCGTTCCTGGTAGGCATTAATCCGCCCAAGAAATTAACTGGCGTTTAATATGAACATAAGCCAAGGCAAAACTTCATTTAATTCGTATTATTTTTAATCAAAATTTACGACTGTCTTACAGTCAAAGAAAATTAACTAAAAATTATTAACACAACATTATTATTTATTTCTGAAAATTCAGCAGTTCGGGCTACACCGTCTTGAACTTTTAGAAATTAAGTTTAGAAAATAGCTTTTTTGCTTGAATTTAAAATGTTTGATTTTATAATTCCCTGGGAATGCCAGGACAAAATAAATGAACTACCACAATTTTCCCATTGTTCCGTAACGTCCAACTAGCATTTTTAGACTATAGCAAGTACAATATTAATAAACTAAATTAAAATACTACAAAATCAACAAAATCTGAAAATATTTGTGTAAGTTTTCCAACAAATTCCCATTATTCGTAAGCAGAAAACCGAAACGCAACTTTAATTTTACACTGGGGTTAACTACACTGCTGCATCGTAAATAAACTACACGGCGTGAAAATTTGACATTCAATTTGATAAAATTGATCGTTCTTATAAAGATTTAAAAAAAAATCAAATAAACAAAAAAATTGAGAACTAAATAAAATAAATAATAATAATAAAACAGGAAAAATTTAAACCCGACTATTAAACTACGTGGTGAATTTGTGCGCGGTTTAGAATTTCGTTTGTGACTTTTGAATTGAACTCGGATCATCGCGAAAAGACCCTTGTTCCTTCCGGGTTCACAGGTAGACACTGCCAGGCCTTTCCGCATTGAAATTCCGAATAAAAAGGTGATTTTCACTACTAATGCGGATGTGGGAAGACAAGTTTGATCCCTTATGCGTACAATTCCCTTTGGAACCTTTTTTTAGTTTAGAGATGTTCGACTTCCGAGGATACTTAAGGGCCCTTCCTCTGTCCCTTTGTATAGGGCCATTTGAAATAGATAGGCATACGAGGATCCCTGTATGAGGACACATGAGACCGACACCAAGGACAGGTGAAACAAAAGGGACCCGAGGAGAGAGTCTTTTGGGAACCTGTGAATTCCCACGACATCAAAAAGATTCCTATTTTTAAACCCCAGATTCAAAAAATGAATCTCATCCTTCCCCTTCCCCTTTTTTAAAAAATGTTGAACAAATATTACAACCAGGAACTCCATATGCCCAGACCTAAGTTCCTATTTCTTTCAAATGGAAATCACATTTATCACAATCCAAACTTCCACAGAAAAAAAATATAACCCAAAACGCCACAAAAAAACACTTCTACCGAATTCTGTATTTCAGCCTTCCTTTCCGTATTTTCGAGCGTATTTTCAAGCTACCTGAACTCAGCTTTTAATCAAACTGAAAAGTAAAACTCGCTCACAATTTCCAAAATAATTTTCAGAGAATTGAAAATTAGTTTTTCCAGGTATTGAAAATCAGTTTTTCAAATGACTACTAAGTCAAAATAATTTTAAAAAATTGTCAAGAAAACGGGTGAATCACAGACGACGAACTAACTACTGGAAAGAAACCTCTAGGATTACAAAAATAGTTTTATAAAATGGCGTTCAAGTTTTTAAAAATTTGGGCTCTACGCTTTAGGCTGTACCTTTAAATTTTCCGAAATAGGCTCAATTTTTTGAATTGGAATGAAGCTTTAAAATGCGGAAGTAGGAAAAGGGCTTTCCCTAATTTTTTTTTCCCAGGAGATGAAGGGTCTTGAACTTGTACAGAATCCTTTTCTCATCCCTTCAGATTCCTAACTACACACACCTGAGATACAAAAAAAATTTAAAGGACCTTGGAAATGTAATACCATGCCAAGCCAAAGTGCACCTTCACTCTCAGTGAGTCGTCAGTCATTGAAAAGATGTAGAAAAAAGATCTCTTGGTTGAGTGATTAAATTACGGATCGTCATAGGAGTCTTCCTTAACCTTGTATGAACATGAAAAGATTTACAAGATGAAGGTGAAGAGGACTTGAGTAAGATCCTCAATTCGTACAATCAATACAAAAGATTCACTTCCGCTTTTTTTTCAATTGCACCTTCACTCTCAGTGAGTCGTCAGTCATTGAAAAGATGTAGAAAAAAGATCTCTTGGTTGAGTGATTAAATTACGGATCGTCATAAGAGTCTTCCTTAACCTTGTATGAACATGAAAAGATTTACAAGATGAAGGTGAAGAGGACTTGAATAAGATACTCAATTTGTACAATCAATACAAAAGATTCACTTCCGCTTTTTTTTAAAATCACTTTCCCTTTCAACAGCCTTTTGTAAGCTGTTCAGTGGTCTCACAATCCAATTTTTCATGCTCTAATTTCATTTCTCCACGAATTCTAAAAATATCTCGTTTCAATGCCACTTAAAAATTATTTAACTTTTCTGTGCCTCGAAAATAAACTCCATAGTTAAGTGGTAGCTGGCTCTTGTTTGTAAATTATTCAAAAAATTCTTCCATTCTCTCAGCCACTAATTTCGAAAAGTTAAGTCACGTATGTTCGACCTCTTGATTAATTAAATTTTAAAGTAAAGATTCGTTGGACCTTTCACTTTGAATTAAGGTTTAAAATTTAAATGAGTTGAAGTTGGAACTTTATGAGAAAAATGAAAAACGAGTACTCGTTATAAGGTAGGTTTGAGGTGGTAGAAAATTATTGTAGTTTTAATATTTTCGTATTTAATTCCTTGTCAAGTTCTTGTCATCTTTAGGCCTTAGTGTCAGAATTTTTTGATTATTTGATGTTGTAATAAAAATGCCCCAAAGATGACTTGGAAAAGATGCTGAAGCGGAGGAAGAAGAAGTCAAATAGAAAAGGGAGGAAGGATGAAATACGTTTGCAGAATTATTAATCAAGAACCTAAAACTTGGAAGTTTATTCCAGAGTGACCCTGAAATGTTTTTGGGGGTTGGAAAAAAAAAGAAGGAAGGGGTAGAAGTAGCATGAGAACAATCATAATTACAGGATAGCCTTCCGCACGATTAATGCTCGATGCCAAGAGAGTCAAAAGAAGGAACAACCATTCATGACAAGATGAGCATGTTTTCAGGATTATTTTCAAAGGTAGAATTTCTTAAAAGAGGAAATCCTCACTGCTCCTTCACGCATATCAGTCCTCATCCTCAAATCAAATAACCTCCAAAACCTTAAAATTTTAAACTTTCTTTAAAACACAATTTTCTCAGTTCCCGTCTGAATTTCAACAGATTTCAAATTTTCGAAAACAAAAAATCAAAATAATCATTCCTCACTAGGCTACAAACAGCTTAAATTACAATCCTCAACAATCTCGATCGTCAAATCAATCCTGCAATCCGGAAAAACTTCCAAAAAACATCAAAATTTCCAAGCACAAATTATAACAAAAATCAGTGCTTTCAGGTTTGAACAGCGTTGTTATTCTTAGCGCTAACAACGTTTTTATTAGCAATTGTAGCAATTCTAGCAAAAAGGGGTGCTAAAATTGCTAAATTCCATGCTAAACACTGTTTCTTATGGGAGAAAAATGCTAAGTTAGCACTTTGACTGCTAAAAACCTATAAAAAATTTTAAGTTTGGCACGTCCCCAGCAATTTTTTCTTGTTCAAATTTCCAGATTTTCAATGAATTATGAATTTTTAGCATTTGATAGCAATTTTAGCATTTAGCAGTCGATTCTTTTCTAGCAATTTTAGCGTTTAAAGCAACGCATTTGTAGCAGCCCGGCTAAATGCGAACCAACCCTGGGTCTGAACCAAATTGAGAACTGTCAAACCTCAATTATTCCTAAGTCATAATTCTTCAAATTTTTATCCGTCCCCGAAGCCTTGCAAACCTTAAAATCTTCAAAACACAATTTTCTCAGTTCACGTCTGAATTTCAACAGATTTCAAATTTTCAAAAAATTTCAAAATACTCATCCTCACCAGGCTACAAAGAGCTTAAATTACAATCCTCAAAAATCTCGATCGTCAAATCAATCCTGCAATCCTGAAAATCTTCCAAAAAAAAATCAAAATTTCAAAACACAAATTATGACAAAAATCAATGCGAACTGTCAACCCTCAATTATTCCTAAGTCATAATTTTTCAAATTTTCATCCGTCAGCCAAGCCTTGTAAACCTCGTTTTAATCTTGAATTGTCCAAAAAGTTGAGGATTTACGTTTGAGCTGCTTTGGACTATGTTCTCAAACTATTGGAAACATGTAATGTCGAGCAATAAATCAAAATCCAATTGTCCAAAATTTCCAAATATGAGTAAGAATATTATTGAATAACCAACATCATTGTTTTCAATGTTCTCAGCCACTGAAACACGCCAAGTTGCAAAAAAAAAGTTTCTCTACAAGATCTAATTTGCAGTTTGAATTTACTACAAATTGCCAACTCCAAATCAATATCCTTCACGCAATAGTAATAAGAATTCTATCTGCGAAATTATTATTTCAGATAATAATTTTACAATAATTGTGAAAATACATGACGTTTTATATTTTCATAACATAACAGCAGAATCCCAGAGTCTTTTCTTCAATATTAAAATTAAAAGATTAAAATTCAAAAATCAGAATTCATGGAGATTTTCCAATGAAAAGCTGGCAACTTTTTTCAATCATGTTTTTTATAATATTTTTTTAGTATATTTTTTCTATCTCACCTAGTTTTGAGTCCTTCAATAAAATAACTGTATCCATTAGGACAAATTACCTTTTTTAAAGTAGCACTCAATTTTTTATTTTGTACAAAAAAAAATGCACTCGTGCCTATACAAAAAATCTAATACAACACCTAAAAAATCATACAAAAACCTTAGCTTTTCAAACTGTTGTATCATCTCTACGTACAAAACGCAAAAAAAATGCACTCGTGCCCAAAAGCAAAACATTTTCAACACCAAACAAACCGAAATAGTGTAAAAAATTTATACTAAAATTGCGGCAAAGTTATTCTGACAAAAATAGGACCAACATTTTACAACATTTTTTTTTAGTATATTTTTTCTATCTCACCTAGTTTTGAGTCCTTCAATAAAATAACTGTATCCATTAGGACAAATTACCTTTTTTAAAGTAGCACTCAATTTTTTATTTTGTACAAAAAAAATGCACTCGTGCCTATACAAAAAATCTAATACAACACCTGAAAAATCATACAAAAACCTTAGCTTTTCAAACTGTTGTATCATCTCTACGCACAAAACGCAAAAAAATGCACTCGTGCCCAAAAGCAAAACATTTTCAACACCAAACAAACCGAAATAGTGTAAAAAATTAATACCAAAATTGCGGCAAAGTAATTCTGACAAAAATAGGACCAACATTTTACAACATTTTTAAAATTTGGCATTGCAAAATTGTGATTTACTTATTAAATACTAAAAAGTTAGTTAAAATTTAAAAGCTTTATATTTTCAGAACATAATTAACACTGTAAGCTTGAAATTTTAAAAAATACCGTAAGCTTGAAATTTTCAGATCATACTGTCAGCTTAAAAATTTCAGTTAGTTAAAAGTTAAAAGCTTTATATTTTCAGAACATAATTAACACTGTAAGCTTGAAATTTTAAAAAATACCGTAAGCTTGAAATTTTCAGATCATACTGTCAGCTTAAAAATTTCAGAAAATAATTAACACCGTAAGTTCGAAATTTTCAGAACATAAATAACACTGGAAGCTTGAAAAATTCAGGAAATAACACCGTAAGCTCGAAATTTTCAGAACATAATTAACACTGGAAGCTTGAAAATTTCAGAAAATAACACCGTAAGCTCGAAATTTTCAGAACATAATTAACACTGGAAGCTTGAAAATTTCAGAAAATAACACCGACCGTAAGCTT
>JABASL010000604.1:0-15457 GCA_019775825.1 Neanura muscorum | reverse complement strand
CCATTCACCATCATCTTCATCACCCGCCAATATTTGAAATCAAAAGACATTAAATCCTACAAGCTCAACCAACCAACAAACAGTTTGCAGAATGATGAGCCCTTTTGTTTCATACTGTGTCCTACAAAATCTTTTTTTGGCTCAAGGGCTCTTAGGAATTCGGAACCATTATAGCCTTTTGTTTCACTTGTGCCGCTATTATGACAGAAGTTAATAGTCTCCATCACAAGTTTAGAAGAAACTTTGCCTATTAGGCCAAGATTAATGCTAATCAATTCAGAACTTATAATAGAGAATGAGACATTTTATCATTCAAGGGCCACTAAGGACACCTACTTTCTTCAGGTTTCATTCCTGAGGCACAACTTTTTCTTCTAATTACCCACTACCCAAAGAACACTTGATCAACTATCCATTTCAGGGTTTAAAAAACTCGTTGAGAGCCATGAAAACAGAAAGTTCCAAATTTCAAGGACTCAGAGCTTTTACTTGTTGTCAAATGTCCAAAATAATTAATTCCCAAAAGGAAAGTAAGGAAAGCCCTCGACTTTCACCAGAGTGAAATAAAATTAATTTTGTAGTTTATAAATAGGACCCTCAAACAGGAAACGTAAATTTAAACTCTTGATTAATTATTTAGCTCCTTCACGGTTATTTAAATCCATGTCATAAGAAACTTTCAGACAAGCCACAACAAAGCGACAAAGAGATTTGTGAGTGTCAACATTTTCAACATCAATGAAATTAAACAATACAGGGGGATTTTTATGTTCCATTTTGGTTGTTACTTGTACGATTTCCTAGGGCCATTTAAACATTGGCGCTGCTGATGCTTAAGAACCAAAATTTTACGAAAATTGAAAGTGGAAAATACACAAGGTTTTTTAAAGCGTATTAAACTGTCTCCGCTTTCTCTTTTTTTCGGTTTTCTGAGAAACTGGAAGCAAAATTGCTAAATTTTAGAATCAAGAACAATGGGCTGGTCGGTACGTAGGTTAGTACATAAGTCCTTAGGTTGACTCATTTCGAGTTCTTGAAAAAAATTTTTTACCAAAGTGAAAGCGGAGAAAGTTGAACGAGCTTTAAGAAAAAGTCTCGAAACGGCGCCTTTCGGTTTACTAACCAATAAATTGTCAAATTCAAGCCTATCCATCAGGTTAAGCTAACCAGAGCTAAAATCCTAACCTACCTAACCTAACCTAAATAGGTTAGGAGAGGTTAGGAGGAAATAGGTAGAATTAGTGTTACATAATTAGTAATCGGTGGGTACTTGATCTGCGGTTATCAGCGGTAGATGCGTGCAAATTGTTTTACGCGGTTTGTGCCAAGTTTGTGCGTATATTTTGTCCGTTTCATGCAGCCTAGTTTAGTTTAGAGAAATGATATTTCCTTTCCCGCTTTTTCTGTCTGAGCCTTCTAAAAGTTTGCAATTCATCACATTAGTCTCACTTCCTGTTTGAGAGTTTTGTTGTCGTCGTTAGGGAAGTGATGTTTCTTGGGCCAGAGGAAGTTTAGAAGAACAATTCGTTAAAAATTAAGTCAAGTTGAGAGGAAGGAGGGAGTTGAAGAGGTAGAATTAGAGTCAGAGACAAGTGAAAGTTGGAACCATTCCGATAAAAAGAGAGAATAATAGCAGAGAAACGCGGGGGAGATGAGGACTTTGCTGGAGGCTTGAAGATAAGGTTTTTCCCAGAAAAGGGAATCTAGAAGCATTTACAATCATATTTCAGCTCTCGACTTTTCTGCTATAAGCAGAGCAGAGAAGGAAATAAAGAAATATAAAAATATTTTTATAGTGTAAGAGACGAAAACTGAAAAACTTTAACTTTCTCCATTTTTTCTTGGCTGGCAGGGAAGCCTTTCTGTCTCTCCTATTTCAAAATGTATCTTTCTACTCAGATTTATTGTAATCCTAGAAAATTTCTTTTAGAAAATACTCCATAAAATGACACTTGGAAACTGACTAGAGCCATACCAAGAGAAAGAATTGGAGTCTAAATGTGAATGTGCATGATGTAAAGTGACGTTTCCCTCTCTAAAAGCCCGCAGAATTGGATGGAATTGACAATGCTTCAGTCCCAAAAGTTATGACAGCATCATATCAGAAATTTTTCAACAAATTTTTTTTGCATTTAAATATGAATCAGCCTTATAGAAATTGTGGTCCCAAATAAATTGAAACACAAGATTAAACAAAATTTTAAATAGGATAGGATTTGGTTCGATAGGATCGTAAAATTTTCAAATTCCTGGGACACAAAAAAATAGCGAGTATGAAGTTATACCCAAATTCATTTTCTGTTGTTGATGTCAAAGTATGTCGCAAAAAGGGAGAAAGTGCTGAGTCTAGAGTTTTGATTTTCGCAAACACAAAAGAAAAAAATTGATTGAAGCCATTGAAGTTTGTAGCCAAAAAGTTAGCAATAAATTTCCAGCGTACTGGACGCACCTGAGTATGTTCATTAAAATAGTCTCACATGATTCGGCGAAGTAGGCTCTCTGATCCAGTTTTTTTGTTGTAGATGTGCGTATAAGAGAATCATTTATGTGGATATTAGAAAGCTAAATATGAGCCAGGGAGAGAACAATTAAGNCTGAGTATGTTCATTAAAATAGTCTCACATGATTCGGCAAAGTAGGCTCTCTGATCCAGTTTTTTTGTTGTAGATGTGCGTATAAGAGAATCATTTATGTGGATATTAGAAAGCTAAATATGAGCCAGGGAGAGAACAATTAAGTCAGAATTCATGGTTAGAACTCCCGGGGATTCTACGGTTAATTGCAACTGGGACAGAGGGAAAAGAGATTATGATTACTCCCTCGTTTCTATTTGCACAAGAGACCTTAGTTTCCATTCCAAAGGCCTCTTTTGTTTTAGTATAATTTACCAGATTTTTATTCCTAGATTTTTATCAAAAAAAAAAATTTAATTTGTTTTCACTTTCTCCTTGCTTTCTTTCATTTCATATCAGTTTTTGGCAAAAAAAGGACAAAAATATTTTCAACTCTGCATCCATGAAATGCTAGATATCGGTTAAAACGGCCAAATCGCTTACTAAAAAAGGCTCCAAAATGTGGTTTATATGTAATTCGTATAGTTTTTTTTTGTTTTGTGCAAAAACCGTGTGCATTAGAATGCGCACATCTCGAATCGATGTGCGTTTGGTAAGTGGTCCTTTGGCAGCAAATGTTTAAAAATGTAGGGCTAAAGGCGGAGCACATGCATGGAATTGAAATTGTTCGACACACTTTCCTATTTTGTTTTTTGAACTTGGCACTTGGAGTGGCATTTGGGAGTGAAAGTAGAGAAAGTGAAGAAAGTTAATCTAGGGCCAAGAACTTTATCTTAGTTCATCAGGAGGGTGAGTTGGGAAAGAAGAAAAAGGAAGAGATGTCACACTTTTTGGGAGTCGAGATAAATTGGTATGCAAACTGTTTCTGATTTTAAAGTTTGCCTTTTCCAAATGATATGATAATGGGACGAAAAGAAATAAAAAGGAATAAAAGAATGAAAAAATGTCTTTGACTTTCTCTTTTCAATTTCTTTCGTGAAGCATGGCAGGACCAGACATTTGAAGAGGAGAAATGGGAACATTCCTCCTATTTCTCCTTCCAATGGGATTTCCATTTCTAGACACTTTCTTTTTCTTAGAGCAAGACACTAAGGCTGATGATCCTTTTCCATTCACTTTTGGGACACGAAAGACTGACACGAGTCAAACATTTTCTTGAGAGCATTAAAATCTACCCAAAACTCACGACTTTCTTTTCTTTCTAAAAGTTAACAAAAACTTTACTGAATTTTTTCTGTTTGCACTTCTCAAATAGTTAGAACCTCGATTTTGACGTGAGCTTGCCCTGAAGTGAAGTCCTTGAATGTTTAAAAAGTGATTTTATAAGAATTTAAAGTGTAAAGAACCAAAAGAAGGTGAAAGTATTAAAGTCGTGGGTGGCGTGGGATTATTTTATTGCAAACTTTATTCTCTAGACTTTCATAATGCAGAAGTGTACCTTCAAAACTTTTGTAGCGTACCCTTAAGGGACATGCAATTCTTCTAGAGCTCGAAAGAATTTTGTAGAGATTAACTTTCACGGGACTTAATTAATTTCGCATATTTTACGGATTCGAAGTCCCAACTCCAAGCGAATCAGCCCATAAGGTTATGAATTATGCCAAACATGTTGAGAGTTTGGGTACTGTACAGAGTTTTGAAAGCGTGTTCAACTTTCACCGCATACTCTTTTTTTATTTCGTTTTTCTGAAAATTTGGGAACGAGATAAGGTAACCTAAATCTATCCTAAAACCTAGTTCTAACCTAAAACTTAAACCTAACCTGAAACCTAACCTGAAACCTAAACGTAACCTAAGCCAATCCAAGGGCATCGTTTGTAGCCTATTACGCCCAGCCAGCCTATTGTCCTAGCTTCTAAAATCCAGAAATTCTGTATCCAGTTTCTTAGAAAACCGGAATGAAAAAGAGAAAGTGGAGAAAGTTTAACACGCTTTAAAAACTCTCTGTAGATTGGATTTGCTCTCCTCTGCAATATGAGGATTGGGCCTAACCCAAACTCAACCTCACCACCACCTTGTCCCTGGAGCTTCTAGGTTAGGTTAGGTTTAGGTTAGGTTAGCCTAACTTGAGATCACAAAAATAAATAAAGATTTCTTTTTGTGACAGATTTTTATAAAAATCTGAGTTTACCAGATTCAAAATGTGACAATTCCAAAGCTTCCTAATTCTCTTTAATTTATTGGGATTGGAATATTCGATCCTGCATTCTTGTGTAGTATAGAGATCCCTTTGGTACGTGAGCATGCATCATGCTCAGGAAGGCTCAACAAGAAGACTAAAATGTTGAAGTGCTCTGATTCTGTGTAAAGTTGACAATAAATCATCATGTCGCCTTGATACAGGAAGGTTCAAAACTGGAGGTAGCTCGAGTCTAGTCTCCCTTTCTTTGGAGAGTTTTGGAGAGTTGAATATTTTTCCAAACATTTTCCTTTCCATTTTCTTGCTTCCCTGCCGAGTTATTTATGGCATATGAGAAGTTTTTTGGGGCGTAAGACCACGAAGAAAGTGACATACGCTTGATGATGATGAGGATAAGAGTTCATTGCCTCATTTCAGAGAAACCTGAACCCTTATGTTATGAAAAGTATTTATATTTGTAACAACTTTGTAAACCTTACAAGGACATAGTTTTCACTTAATCTAGCCCTAAACGCACAAAATAATCAAATCTCGTAGCTTTTCTTCATTTTAATCAAGAAAGTTGATCAAATTTTGGCTTTTTTGGAGCAACTTAAAAAGTAGGGTAAAACCTCTCAAGGAAAAGATGTTTTTCAATTGAATTTCCTGTTCAATGGAGGACAAGGCGGAGCTTGAGCAATCAATCACTCTTTTTTCTCTAAGCTTGGAGAGAAAGCATACGACAAACTTTTTCTTGACTTTTTTCTGTCACATAGATGTGTACATTTTCTAGATTTCACAGTTCATTTAATGTTGAGATCCCAGAAAGTAGGATGAGCTAATCTGAGAACCAAATCCTTGTCCACGTTCTCTTGCATCCAGATGAGCTATTCCAGGGGCATTGTGGATGTTATGTTAGTAGTTAAGCTCCGTTCATTATTCTCTTGCCGTTTCTCGTGCACATCCTCTTGGATGAGCCTCTACGAACATCTACTAAATTAAGGCTGACGTGAGTTTATAATTAATCCCACCTAACAAAGAAATGAGGAATGTGGAAATTCTATCCTGGAAGTGAGACTCGACGACGCTAAAGAGAAAATAGTTGGTACCTCGTCTGACATTTGACTATTTTCAAGTGTTAATTTGGATGTTTAGAGCTTCCAAGAAAATACAAGCATCTGTGGAAAGCACTCCTTCAATGCCCAACCAAATTTTAGAAATTCGTCAAGCGTGGATTCTAATGTAATTAAAGGAGACAAACGTATTTAAAGGAAGGGAAAGTATGCCATGCCGTGAATACCTATTCCAACGCATGCGGTCTTTAGGCCTTGAATCCATTTCCCAGGAACAAAGGCACAGAGATTAGGTTTAATCTTTCGGGCTTTTGAATAGTAGAAATGCGGGACAATTTGCATATTTCAGTTTGCGTACCGTATATTTTCGGATAGGCTTCCTCGTATTCAATTCACAGATTCTGTTTTAGGTTCATGGATTCAGCTACAATTTCTCACTGTGTTGGCGTCGAGCTGAAGCCTTCGACTCGTGTTGACCCAAAATATTTTCTAGCTTTATTTAATAATTTCAAGTTGAATAGAAACGTTGTTGACCCAGATTTTGCTGAGGCCGATAAGAGTGAGGCGGAGTCTTTACAGATTTTGAGCTTGGAACGTTCCAATTTGGAAATTCTCTGCCCCACCTTAAGCTTGCTAAGGTTTAGGCTAAGGGGTTAGGTAACCTGGCTGTTAAAACAATAATAATTGTGATGACTTTTCCTTCTGTGCTTTGCTTTTGTTGAAATTTGAAAAGTAGGAGGTGGTGGTAGAGAAGTAAGAATTAATGAGTCAATCAGGGCGGAAGTTGAGAACTTTCACCCGTAGTTTTGAAATCATTAAAGTTTTACCATCTGAGAGACAAGGCTTTCTCCTTTTGGAAGTAAAGGGAAAAGCATTAGCCACCAGTTCTAAAAGCCAAACGCATCACCAATTTGTACCTAATTATCTTTCATTCTAAACTTACTTCTAGACGCAGAAAGACTGTTTCAATAAGCGAGAAAATACTTTTATCACTTTCTCTTTCCTTCCTTCATTTAGGAATTCTAATGAATTCGTGCCATTGACTTTTGACATCTCCTGACGGAAGAGCTCAATTATTAACTATCTTTCTTCCTTTATTCATCAACTTCTACTCAACTTTCTCTTTTCAAAATTTAACTCAACAAAACGTCAATGGGAAGTCCTATTTTAGCTATAAAATCGCATAAATTGAATTCCTCTTATTTTTAATTAGAGCATTTTTACAAAATATTTTTGTAAAATACTTTTACAAAATATTTTTGTAAAATATTTTTACAAAATATTTTTATAAAATATTTACAAAACCTTGGAAAACTAGCTCTACGATTTAGGTTATGAGGCTTCTTTGACTGAATTTTAGGTTTAGGTTTAGGTCAGTTCTGAAAAGTAATATATTTGAAAAGGGCTTTGATTTAAAGTATTATTTTAAAATTTAAATTCTGCATTCCTCCGTCTACTTGGTTGGAATTTGTTTAATTTACCGGAACTAAAATAGCTTCTTATAACAACTCTCGGCGTTTTTAATTTTGCCACAATTTGGAACTTGGAAGTTAATTCCAATGGTACATTTTCCATTATTCAAGAAAAGCACTTTAGCCTTTTAGGATGTAGACACATCGAGTAATTTATTTTGTAAACTAATTTGAGTTTCAAACTGAACTGGAAAGGAGGAAGGAAAGGTTTGATAGCTTTCTCCTCTCTACTTTCATGCTTTGCATGCTTTAAAGGCTAGGCTCCTGCCCGGTTTAGTAGCCAGGAAATTAATGCAAACTAATTTTGTTAATAAATTCTTGAGCCTTTTGGATTTTCTCTGTTCTACTAACTTCTAACTAATCTGGGACTTTCCATTTTCCTATTTCAACTAGTAACTAAGCCTAACAAAAAAGTGAAAGTTGACTGGAGGCATAGGAAATGGACCAAGTAAACTGGTTGCAAGTGTAAATGGAAAAGCAGGAAGAAAAGTTCAAAAGAGAAAGTCAGAATCAGAACTTTCTTCCTTCTTTCTGCTCCTGCCGTATTTCAATAACAGTCTTCTCGATTTCATTCTTTTCATTCATTAAAAAGGACGCAGGCCGAAATAGAACTAATTTCTCCTTTTTCAAATTGAGTTATGCACTAAAATATTTAATTTAAGTTCACTCTCTTGCCGCCTTTCCCCCTTTCCAGACGTTTCTACTCACTTTTGTAGAAATTCAATTTAAAAGAAAGACTGCAACATAAAACCTGTATACAGATGAAGAAGGGACAGAAGAAAACGAATTAAAAGGTTCTAAAGTCTCCTTCCTAATTAGGCATTTTAGTTTAGGTTCGTTTGATACGTATCCACTACCAGTACTTTTCTCTGCGTCATGATTTCGCTACGAGTTTGACACTAATTAGCCAGATTATGAAGGATATCTTCAAAGGCAAAATAGAAAGCCTTTGTAACAATCTTAAATGAATTTAATTTCTAATTAAATTTAAGAAAAGGGCTTCCTTAATGCTTGAGTAAAACACTCTGCTCTCATCTTTTTTCGAGACCTGCTCCCAAGGTTAGACGACATAATTATGAAATTGAATTGCATTCAACATAAGTAATGCACATAAAATTAACTCATTTAAAAAAAATTATTACGTGTACCACTGAGAATCGTCATAAATTATGTACAACTTTCTCCACTTTCACTTTTTCAAATCGATTTTCTGAGCAAGCGTAAATGAAATATCGGGATCAGTTATCCCATGATGTTTTTAAAGCGTGTTCCACTTTCTCCGCTTTCTCTTTTTCTATTTTCGAAAACTGGAAACGAGCTAACCTAACCTAAAAACATCGTTTACGTCGTACCCGACCAGCCTATTGTTCAAAATTTTAAAATTCAGAAATTTTGTATCCAGTTCAGAAAACGAAATGAAAAAAAGGGAAAGCAGAAACAGTTAAAACTTTTTAATAAGCTTTCCATATGTTGTAACAGGCTGGCTAATCAACGACTTATCTAAAGTTTCTGCATTTAAGTTTCACTTGCTCTGGACATCGATTTGTAAAAGAGAAAGTGGAGAAAGTTGTACACACTTTAGGATATTCTCAATCAGTACATATTTTTGAATTTGGTAATAGTTAGGATCTCGTGGAGAAATCTTTGTTAATTTATAACTTCCTTACACGTAAGTGTTAGGAAGGCGTTCCAGAAAAATAAATTCTTTTCGACCATTTCATTTTCAGAATGCCTGAAGGTGTTTAAATTTTTTCAAGATTTCTGTTTTACAAAAACAAGTCCGTTTGTTTTAGAAAAACAACTCCGTCTGTTTTAGAAAAACAAGTCCGTCTGTTTTAGAAAAACAAGTCCGTCTGTTTTAGAAAGGAGTCAGGGTAAATTTTGCTTTTGGATGGCACACAAATTCTTAGAAGGCTTGTCTTTTGAAATCATATTTCACGATACCTCGTCACATTCTCACTTGTAACAAGGATTTCCACTTTTTCGCACTGTTAATTGTTAATAAACTTTAGCTTTGTGTCGAATTTTATTCTGAGAATAAGTCGACAGAAGCCGAATTTAAAAAAAAAAGAAAAAAGTCAACGTTAATTAAATCATCCGAGGAGATACCCAAGAAAAGTTTGCAGACAGGCAAGGATAATCACATTCACCATGTGGATTTGTAACAGAATTAAATTCTGAGTTCTTTCATTTTCGCTTCATGTCATCGGTTTGCTCCTCTATTTGCCAGAGGATGTCACATGGAGATGCACTGAAAGTGAAGTCAAGCACTAGGAAAGCGCAATTCTTTGAAGATAAAAGTTTTGATATGCTTGGCTACTGGATAATTCAGAAGGATCAGAGGTTGAGTGGCAGCTAAGTTAGGAACCAATTCAGCACTTGTCTGTATCTAAACTTCAATCTGTCATGTCATGGCATATCAAAAGGAATTGGACATACTTAATATACTTACCCAGAAATGCCTTCTTGTCTATTAAAGCTAACGACCCAGCCCTAAAATTTCAAAGCACATTTCCTATTATGAAATAACAATTTGAGTCTATTTCATTTTCGTTATTGGTTGACCCGGCCCTTGTTGCCTTTTTCACTTTTAATTTTTGCCCTAACCCTTTTAGAACGGGTGCTTAACTAAAAAGTTAAGCCACCCCTATTATTTCCCACCCCTATTCAATTTTTCATTTAAAACCGTGTTCAACTTTCTCCGCTTTCTCTTTTTTTTCCGAAAATCTGCATACAGAATTTCCGGATAATCTAGGACAATTAAGCTTTTTCACTTTTAATTTTTGCCCTAACCCTTTTACAACGGGTGCTTAACTAAAAAGTTAAGCCACCCCTATTATTTCCCACCCCTATTCAATTTTTCATTTAAAATCGTGTTCAACTTTCTCCGCTTTCTCTTTTTTTTCCGAAAATCTGCATACAGAATTTCCGGATAATCTAGGACAATTAAGCTGTTCGCATGGGACGTAAACGATGTCTTTGGATTGGGTCATCTCGTTGCCAGTTTTTGAGAAAAACGTAATGAAAAAGAGAAAGCGGAAAAAGTTGAACACGCCTCAAAGAACCTGTACAAATTACCTAACTAACTGTAATGCTCTTTGTCTATCATGAGAGGTTAATGTTGTGAGGACTCGCGTGTAGCAACTTTCACTTAAATTTTTAAAAATTTTACCAGGAAGTTAGAACTCAATTTTTAGTTAAACACCCTGTAAACTTTTTTGTACGTAATTTTGTTGCGTAATTTTGAAAAGTCAAATTGTGTTAGTTGAGAGTGCTTTTGTGAATTAAAATGGGCGTGTGCCAATAAAGAAAGGAAATTTGAGGTAATAACTAGTAAATTGCGTGAAGACAGGTAAACCATAGATTTCGAAAAAGAGAAGGATTAAATGGCACTTTGGTTGGCAGAGGATGATCGATTGCTTTTTGATTTAAAGACTTCAGATAAGCGGAAAATATTTACGCTAAAATAAACATCATTTACATTAATTTAGGTCAATAAAATAGAAAAAAAATACTGGCACTTGGCGAAAATTTAGAAATTAACTTCATGGTTTTTACTTGGGATTTCACTATTTTTCACAACTTCTGACCTTAGGGATCAAAACTACAAGCAATCACTCCAACAAACCAGTTTTCAAAACCTATTTTTAAGGTAATTTTAGGGTAATTCAGGACTTGCTTCGAAAATACGGTAAAGTGGGATTTCTCAATAAAAAAAATCTTTAATTGGTAATGTTTAATTGCCGGGAAATTAAATCTAGAATTTACTCTACAAACTTTTTTTTTTTACATTTAGTCTAGGGGGAAAGCAAAGGGACTTATTGTTGGAATATGGAGTGGAATATGGGAATGACGTGAGTATTTGACTGGAGTCTTATATTTGAAAATGCCCAGTTTTCCTTTTACTATTCCCTTCTGG
The DNA here is from genome assembly GCA_019775825.1 of Neanura muscorum. Lineage (NCBI taxonomy): Eukaryota > Metazoa > Arthropoda > Collembola > Poduromorpha > Neanuridae > Neanura > Neanura muscorum. The sequence continues at coordinate 4,301 of JABASL010000604.1, read as the reverse complement.
TCCGAAACTTGATTGACTTTTCAATTAAACTTCGTTTCATTGCATGTCTTGATGAGAAGTTTTGGGGGCACGAAAAAGTTTTTGATATCCAACAGCCTTCCTGTGGTCCCTTCTTTTACTTCTAAATACAAAGAGCATCAAAAACTTTCAATTATTAGTGCAAATTTTGGGGCTTTAAGCCCCTGAAATGAGCAAATCCAGACCAAATCCTTTGGTTCACCTTGTAGTAGCTAACTAAAAGTTTAAGGGTACGGCTGAGGAGAAAGCCAACTAAGCCTTTCTTTATGTCAGCAACTTTGGTGTTTATTGGGGAAAAGTAATTAAGAAGGATCGACTTCTTTTTTCTGCTGATGTGATTGAAAAGTGTGTAGGAGACGAGGAGGTCATGCTTCCTGCCACACGTATTCTTTGAAAAAAAATTCTTTGAAAATACACACAAACTACGAAGTGGAATTTAAAAAATAAATTATGTTAGATTGTGGTTGGTAAAAACTTGACGATAGAGGCCCTAACTACGACGACCTGTGTGAGAACCTTGCCTAGAAATGATGATGATAGGTCCCAATGCCTTTGCCTCGCTTGGCTGCTTTCTTTACGTTTTCGTTCACTTAAATCTCCAAGAATATCTTTTATTCGCTCTTGAATGCTTAATGGAACGGAACGCCCTTTTTCTTCGTCTTTTCCGCATTAGATTCCATCCAACATATTCGCTACGCTCTAAATTCAAATTTTAGAATATTCATGAAACTTAAATAGGGCAGAGCACCATCAAAGAAAGACATCTCTCATGAATGAGATTCCAATAGTAAATGTGTGCCTGCATTTGAATCCTTTTATATTTTATGCAACATTAATACACTCAAATCTGCCACCCCACCAACTGTTACCCAATTCAGGATTAATCTCACCTGACACATGTTTTAACTCTTCACTCTATTCATTTACTTCACAAATTCTATAAAAAAAAAGATTTCAAGTTTGATATTCAGAGGGGATGGACTTCGCTAGGTCCTTCACGTAAACCTGAGTCTGAAAGCAAACGATTTGGAAATCATGCTAGCTTTGCTAAGCTTAAAACTAGATTCTATTTAGTTAGACTAAAGCAAGAAAATACCGGAGTATTTTATGGTTACAAAATTTAGCCCCGTCGTCCCATGTACTCAGATCCTAAGGGGGCAGTAATAATAAGAAATAAATTAATTGTAAAAGAAAAACGTTGTAAAACGGGTGTTACCAATTAGGTAAGAAAGGTAAGAAGATAGGCAGCTGCCCGCAGCTCCGAAAAAAAAACGAGAATCCGAATGCGTTTTCGGGGTGATCGAGGTCTCAGAAGTAATCGGCAATGTCGTATCTTTTAGATTCATTACAAAGGCATGAAAAACCCGAAACCCGATTTTTCGGGGTGATAGAGGTCAGGGAGGTCATTGGGGGTATACTAATATTTTGATTCATACAAAAATAATATAAAATAAGTCAGATAAAATTATTGATAGCATAGCACTCGAGTATTGGTTTGGAGACCTCGGTATTGGGAATTTTGTAGCAATTCACTTTGATCTAAAAGCATTTTAAAAGAAATCAATTCGAAATTACAAACACTTTAAAGAGAAAGCTTGTGCAACGGATTTTACAGGAATGTCCAGTAAATGCTAGAAGAAACAAAATCCTAAAACAAAAATTCGATTTTTTTTGTTTCGGAGGTGGGAAGTGTGAACTAAATTTTATATCCCATATTATTTAGCGTGAACTATAATTCGAATTTTTCTAGAAAAGAATAAATTCGCGTTCCAGAAACCCTTCCAAGCGGAATTTGAATTGAGATAATGCAATAATAACCTTTTGTAAAGGAGTGAGTACTAATGGAAGGCGAGAGTCCTCGTTACGCATGAACAGGTCAAAATGAAAGCACATTTCTGTCCTTTCCTTAGGTCTCTCGAGAAGCTTTTCCTTTCTAATGCTACACTGCCTACAGCTTTCTTATTTTTCTGCTTGGGCTTTTAATTCTATCTCCAAAACCAATTAAGACAGATAACTAAAATGTCATTTATTGTCAGGAAAGAGAAAGTTGGAAAAGAGAGAGCTGATTTCTAGAAGACGGTGAGGACACAAAGAAAAAATTTCAAAGAAAAAGAAATGTCACCAAATGCCCTTTGATTCTATTAGAAAAGGAGTAAAAATCTAAACATGGCTCAACTTGATTCTCCTCCATTGCTTTACGTATAAGATTTTGGCTTTAGAAATTTCTTCCCATAACTCAATTTTCCCAATTTAAAAGGTCTTGTCAAATGAAAAATTGAAGCGAGATTTGAGAATAAGAAGTTATGATTTTTCGGTGACGGCAATGATTAATGAATTAAATTCCAAGGAGTTAGGGCAGAAGTGATCAGATTTAAAGTAGGAGAAAAAATAGAGAAAGTTGCCGCTCCAATACATGCTGAGCACTAAAATTGTATAATGTTTGTTACTAGTAGAGAGAAAGCAGGCGCTCTTGTGGTTTTGAATGACTACAAAAAGATTAATGATCTGTCTGAGTTGAGGACAGAAGTTTCCGGGGTTTCTCCTGTGGTCGACAAACCTAGTCAACATTGTCCACATAGCTACGTATCCCATAATGTTTTTAGTATCTGACTCTTACATTCCACTATGGTTTCATCCACAAAGTTTATTTTCCCTAAGAATTGCTCTCAATTACCCCCTCGAAAAGAGGAATTTTGGTAAAAGCCAAAGTGCTTTCACCGTTGTGGAATTCCTACAATGCGATGGTAGTAGTCTGTCCGTGAGGTGTCTCCTATTAGTTGTCTTTCTGGTGTGTGAAGATAGACAAGAAGTAGATATGACAGGCCCATCATCACGTCCTCTCCAAGTAATTTCACTCGTTTGGACTTGCTAGACTTAGGGATTAGGTTCTAGAAAAAGATTATTTCCGAGGTAGTGCCCTAGCTTTCTCTTGGTGTTCTTAAATACAGGCTACACAAAGTTTTTCGATATTGGTGAAAGTTTTCCTCTCACCAGAAATGACTGTTGCTAGCAAAGGGAAAAGACATAAGCCAAAATTCAAACCCTCCTTGTTATGAAGCCTCAGAAGGCGGAAAGGGAGTTTTGAAATGTGCCGCCGCCAGGCCACGGACTTTCTCCCAGTCTTTCCTAATAATCATTCTCACCACAGTTGGTCTCCTCAGTTCATGGGATTTTATTGACGTTTTACATCCAACATACAGTCACTTCTCACCCATTATTATTTTTATACCGCCGCCAAGCCCCTAACTAAGAGAGATCAAGAACTTCACTTGGTCTCTTTAATCCATCTTCAACTGTGAGAAAATTAAAACTTATTATTACGTGCTCAGTCGTAACAGAAACTACTTTCAGAGTTCAAGGAGAGGGGCGGATGACGAATGACTCAGTTTTCAAAAACTCCCGCCCCTATCCTTTCATCCGACAATCCAGAACAACAGAACACCATCCTCTGGACGAAACTCTGAAAATGGACTTGTTATAACAAAGAACTTGTGGTGGATGGCGCCTACTTTTGAAAGTGTGGGACCATAATTGATGGTTGGAGCGTAGGCAATTTATTTCTGAGAGAAAAATAAGGGGTGAACTTTCTCCACAGTCTGTCTCTAGCCTCCTTTCACCTTTATCATAATGGACAACGTCCAGCGATCTTACACACCAAAATTTTTTTAAAAGAAAACCATTGTCCCTAAACCATTTCCAGCGTTATAGCTCCCAAAAACATACATTTATTACGTATGTACGCTAGTCATGTTCCAACATTTTTTGATGCATTATTTACTAAAAAAAAAGTTTGAATTTTGCGATTTTTGCACATAATTTGAAGGACAAAAGGCGTGTAAAAACTTTCCCTGTTCTCTTTTTTTATTTCGGTTTTCTCAAAATCTGGAAATGAAATATGCCAATCCAAACACGGCCTACATGACCAGCTTACTGTTTCAGATTTTAAAATCCAGAAATTGTGTTTCCCGTTTCTGAGAAATCCGAAATTAGAAAAGAGAAAGCGGAGAAAGTTGTGTACGCTTTATAAAACTTTCCGTACTACTCTCAGAATATGGTTAATTTGTATTAAAATTCAAATATTCAAAAAAATTAGCGCGACAAAACGCAATCAAAATCACGAAAAGGCGCCGAACCAGCCAGCTATCGAATCGGACGAGAAGAATCCCGAATCCAGTTTTAGCTTATGTTGAGTTCTAATTGAGCAGGTCAGCTTAATTAGTAAAATCGAATCGGGGACAGTTATTCAAAATTTCGTGATTTTGTTGGTCCAAGGTGTCTTGATT
>JABASL010000603.1:0-15458 GCA_019775825.1 Neanura muscorum | reverse complement strand
TCAAAGTTCCGTTCAAAAAGATAGAAGCTTTCTAGCTTCAGGAAAAGTTTTATCAAATTTCATCATGACTCAGCGTGGCACTTACTTGACCTACAAAAGAAGACGAGTAATGACAGCAAAAAGTTGAGTAAAGTTAATTGGATTTAATTGAGATACATATGTTCCTCCAAGACAGGAAATCTCCGTCATTAGCTTCTTACTTCTGGAAGAATATCCAGAACCTGAGGCCTCAAAATTCCCACCCATGTCATAAAAATCAGTGTCATCCTAGTGATGACATTCTAACCCCTGAACACAGCTTTCATTTCGTTGCGCTGTTCATGAGGATACATTTTGTATCAATACATTTCCATGTTTGTACGCCGGGAGCCTACCTTAAATTCTGTACAACGTGAAAACGTGTTTTATAAACATTTTAAAAAGGGGATCTGACTAGAAGTAGAGAGATGAAACGGAATTAAATCCTATCGTAGTGAATCCCTTACCTTGACACTAGTTGAAAATGCAGGAATGAGGGAAGGATTCGATGTAAATAGTGAGATTGATTTGTCGATTCCCCCAAAATTATTGGCCAATGAAATGAGTTCAGACGTATTTCGGTACGGAATAAGGAATAGAGCTGGCGATCCCATAGAGTCGCGATCATTTCCAGAAATAAGTGGAGAGCTTGTTCCAATATTGTATACAAGAGTAGGCTTCGATAAATCAGAACCCATTGGAATTGTCTACAAAACAAATGATTAAAAATTCAATTAATAGTGTTAAAATTGCTTTAACCGTGTAAAGTTTTGAATGATTCGTGTGCTTAGAAATATTGCATGGATTATAATATATACAGATTTGTAAAACCTTGATTGTTGAAAGTAAACTTCCCATGACTGGAGGAACACCACGAGAGGAGGACAGATCAGGTTTTATGGAATTACTAAACAGGTCAATCACTCTGACCTGTGCACTTTCATGAACAAAAAGAAGAGCCAGTTCCCGAAAACGCATCTAATTCATTAAAAATTACATTAAATTTTAATTCATCATCAAGGAATCATCGGCTTATAAGAGTAAAATCATACGAATGAGTACCTGACTACCGGAGGCCCACATATGAGCAGCGATTCCTTCAACTCCTGTTTCCAAGTCTGCAGTCAAATCAAGGATGTACTGAACACAATGTCCCTCATCATCTCCACTGGATGAAAACACTAAAACACGATAAAGTGTATGACTTATTTGAATTCGATCTATGAAGTAATGATTAACAATATTATTAAAAATTCAAATTGACTGCTCACCCCCAGAGGAAGTCAATGGTACGAGGGGTAACGTTTTGCTAAAAGTATCACGAGTCCAAAGGTGCATTTTCGTTGGACCACTGTCGACTTTGCTGACAATGATGCCTTGCAAGTCGGAGACGCCCTTCAGCAATAAAATATCTATTGGTTTCGCCCAGATCCTATTGAAAATAACATTATTAATTTCAAGAATTAGTAAAATTCGATAAAAAACGATAGAAAGTTTAAAAATTTAATTTTCACAACTATAAAAATCAAATTTTCATGCTTTTTTTCTTCTTGCTGGAGCATAAACCCATTGTCTTGCTGGAAACCGGGTATACGGGGTGGAGTTATCAAGTTTGTTATCATTGGAGGATAACAAAGTGTGGGGTATACATTATACATGTCACAGCCTGTAAGTCAGACCACACTTACTTGATTTTATTAATTGCCTGGATGAGATACACAAATTGGATGAAATGTACGCGGTCACTGTCGTCCAGTGGGGTTGCAAGAATGACTACTCGTTCACAAGATACCATACTTTGAAGAAGGGTCAACAGTTGCAAAGTTATTGACACTCCGTTTCGATTTCCAAATACAAATGCGATCAATTTCAAGTCCGTGGATTCTGTTCCTGTAAAATGAAAGCATAGAAAGAAGCATTGATTTAAAGCATATCTTATAAAGAACAAATTTTACTTGGAACCCTTGACTGAAGAAGTTGATCCTTCCACATGGGGAGGTCGTATAGCTCAATTTGCCAAACCGGAATCCCGGTGGCGACACTCTCTGCCAGGCAAAGGTTAGCAGCATCCGCGTTAAGGAAAGAGCGTAACCTAGAATTAAAAATTATATTACCTCCATTAACTTCGTATAATAGAACACGAAAAACATTTGAACGGAATTTGTTAACACTGTGAGAATCCAATTACAGGGAAAATCTTCAGACACGAAGCTCATCAGTACATATAAAATCGCCTTAAGGGATCTTACTTGAGAAGACGCTCTTCGTGAACAGTGTCAAGGCCATGGGATTGTTCCGCTTCGAATGTCAATGGAATGGAACATTTTTTAAGATACTCGTCAATAAAATTTCTTGTGGCACAAATAAGTTTGATTCCAGCATAAATTTCGAAATCCTCCCCGACGTTTGGTAGTATCTCTCCGTCCACAAGGGAATTTAAAGCCCCATTAAAAAATGACATGAAATTCTGCAAAGTACAAATAATGAAGAGTTAGTTTTAAACTGTTAAACCCAAACCTAAACGAAATTAACTTTTTTTGGACAATCAATTTCCGCAAAATAGAGTCGGTATATTTTCATACATTTTAGTATCATGCCTTGTGAAAAGTTAAAACACTTACGTTAGTTACGGGCGAGCTGGCTTCGTTGTAAGACATTGTTTTAAAAATTTCCAATACTGAAGCGGACTTGCCTTCCGTAGCGTGTTGAATAATTGACATTGTCCAGAACCCTTAGTTGATCCTTTGAACTCTGCCTCTGAATAAGTAAAGTCTGAGCTTCAAAAATATTCAGTAGTTGACCTTTGACTAACGACAAGCAAAGGCCCAACAGGTCTGGTCACTAGCCGCGATAAAAGATTAGATAAACACGCATTCGAATTCAATAACCCAACATCCAACAACCTGAGGAAAGCTTATAACAAGCCTGGGAACTTATTCCCGGCTTTCACTTTTTGAATATGTAAATCAAACTCACAGGAGACAGGAGGACTTAGAATTTTTGTGGTCTGGCCAGCGTCTTGGTCAATAACCTAAGGGTAACTAATAGGTATGGACCCTTCGGTTGTCACAACTTAACTAGACTTAACCTAGTAACCGAGTTCCGGCAGTAGACGCTTACTTTCAACCGAGTTCAAATAATCAAAGTTTAGAAAATACTGATACCAAATTAATCGTTGGCCAATTCGAAAGTTTCTTTTCCACTTGCTTGGAAAACCGAGTTGCATAGTGGAGAAAGTAAGACACTACCAACTGTAATCCCATTCCATATCAAGTTCAAATCAAGTTTATTCCCATTATTCCCATTCCATATAAATCGTTCCGATCATAAATTTTCTAAAAACTTGTGCAACAATTATTAAATTGATTATATTTAATTAGTTTCAATTTGATTTCCAATTCGACAAAATATTCATGAACTTAACAATTCCATTTTTATCTTGTAGCTATAATTATTTAAAACCTGTTTCTTTGAATCCTTTGTTGAAATAATATAACCATAACTAAAGTGAAATTCCATAAGTATCTTCAGATTCCAAGATGGCGGCGAATAGTGGAGATGACTTTCCTTTGCCTGTCTTACCTTAACCTCCGTTTTCGACTTCTTGATTAGGTCGAACACAGAAACAGCGATCAATACAAAGGGTTCCCTTACGTCCACCCTTTCTCTTGCAAAGCTTATAACACGGGTCCCTTCTATCAGTGACTAATTTGCACGAGCTCTGAAACAAATGGAATTAATAATTACTGAATTGATTTTAGAATTTTTGTATCCATACGTCATACCTTGATTAAACTTTTCCTGGTAAGTTTCCCTTCAATGTATTGGTAGAAAATACAATTACATGATTGCAAGTCCGTAGCTGAGCCTGAAGTTTCACCACGTCTGAGAATTCATTTATTAATATGTTAATATGTATATATACATAAGAAGAGTAACCATCTTTAATATTAGTTTAATAGTACCCGCAGTCAGGGTTGCAAAACGTTGATTTAACCTTTTTCTTCGCATTGGCACAAGGCATCCAAGAAATTGTTATCCAGATTATCCCCAGAATTAAAAATACTTTTAAAACTCTGTAGAAAAAAAATTATTCAAGTTTAAATGGAAGGCAAATTCTGCCAATTTCCGTTTAGTGAAATCAGAATTTCTAGGACTTACGAAGATCTATTGGTGGAGTTCATGGTTAAGATGTTGATCTAATTAGATTATGAATGATCCACATTCGCAGTCAAATCCGATTTTGGATGGGAGATCCTAAGCTCTACACACAACACAATCACCTGCTGTATGCAATTAGTTTAAGCAGCACTTGTCCATAAAAGAATATTACCCCCCAAATGGACTCGGATCCACTCATGGAATTAATTAAACAATAGAACGCTGGAGTTGTTTGGGCAATGTTGGCGAATTTTCAAATGGGCGAGAGTTTAGAACGGCTCGTTGTACTATATTTTTGGATTTAGCGTTTTCAGCACTTTTTCATATATGTACTCTGGCTTTTTAAACTTTTTTAAAACTTATTATTAACATTTCGCACAAGTCGTCGACCACGACTCGTCGTGTGCAAATAAATAATTAACTTTGCAGGAAAATTCAAATGCCCCATGCCATTTACACACGAAAACGTACAGTATGAGCATGTGCAAAGTGCAAGAAGAAGTGGATGATCTCAAGCTCAACTTTCACGTGACACACGTATTACAAAAATGGCGACAATACGCAAGGAATGCTAAGAAACATCGCTTGAGGGAATTGTTAACAATTGCTTGAACTCACTTAAACTGAGAATTGTGATAGTGAACCTTTGGGCTTACCCTTGTTAAGTGGACCAAAATTACTTCCAACGTTTATTCAGCACGCTTGATTTCATTTTGGCATTTACGCTCTTGGAGGCGGCAGTTTTCATTTTGGTTGGTAATAATGGCAAATTGGAAGATTGTTTAACGTAGTAATTTTGTTCATACTACCTAAATGCTAATATAATTTACTGTCGCTATCGTATAAAATTATTTCCTGAATACAAACTACCGACTAGATCTGGAAGTTCGTTGTAACATATTCAGCCGATTTAACTACGTTAACTTCAGGTCTCATAAACAATGACGCCTGCTTTTGATCAATTTCCTTGCCAAAGTCATCTGGAAAAAAGGGCCAATTGATTGTCGCTTTCCCGTATGACACAAAGGGTCAACATAAAGTAACATTTACAGAACCGTGAAGCTGGCAATATGACATGCCAATATGCTGGGGCTGGGTGTAAAATATTGAATATCAAAGCTAAATATCTCTTATACTCTCTAGTATTAAGTAATTAAAATTTGTTCTAAAGACTCATTTGTTACTGCTTGATGGATATTAGTCTATTGGCAATATCAAATGAATTTCCATCTGGCTGAACGGAGAATGTGTTACCTGTTTCTACTTCACGCACGCGCATAAATCCATATTCATCAATACAAAGAATTCGGCATGTCGTCCAGTTCCCTTTACTCATCTCTACATTTACTTCTTCTTCCTCAGAATGAATCCAGTTAGAAGAGTAAAGATGCAAAATTTCTTCTAGTCCACATTCTTTATCAATAGAATCCAGAAGATGTTCCAGTTGGGTAAGCATTCTTGCTATTAAGCGCTCTACAGAAAACACTGACCAATCTAACTCTGGATTTCCAGAGCCTTTGGCATCTTTGAGGGCTTTGTTGACTGATGTTGTAGGATAAGTGTTGGATACGTTTAGTCCTACACCAATATTTACGACAAACATTCTTCCATCCATTATAGATTCCACTATAATCCCACCCACTTTTTCCGCTCCTAAGTAGATATCGTTCGGCCATTTTACGCAAAGGTCAATTTCCTGTGATAACAAATGTAATTGTACTTCAAAGGTTTGTGAAACAGTAAACAAAACAGCGGTCGGTTCCTTTTAGTGAATCATTGGGGAGACAAAAACAAAAACTTACGCGATGTGGTGGAACTGCAAGAATTACTGCAAGAGCCGTTATGTGTTGGATTAGAGAAAGTCGTCGTCCAATGCCTTTGTCGCTCGAGACGTGAATTTGAAAAGCAAAAAGTGCAGAACCTTCTGGACTTAACCATACGTTCTTACCGCGTCCTAACCAGAATAGAATGGGGAGCTTGTACTCGGAATTTATTTAGTGAAAGCGTTAATTGCCAGTATTTTTTTTTAGAATTTTTACCTCTCCCGGCCGTTTGTTGTTTGGCAATAACCACAATACCGTTCGCCAGAGGGCGACCAGACAGAACGTTCATCACTGAACTAATAACGTCACTGTAAATTACAAGGCGGCCCAAGTCACGTGTCTCCAAATTCTATACATAAAATGTCCGTTAATTTGAATTTCGAATTTCGAATTTCCTATCGAAATTCCTGACAGGGTGAAAATTTACTTTTTCTTACATCAAAGTATTCCACGGTCGAAAAGTGTTTGGGGCACTCGAAGTGATGAATAGGAAAGAGATCACGGTTTGGATCCGGCCCTTTTTCGCCACGCGGAACGAATTCAACTTTAAACTCCATCTGATTCGCCGGTGGAAAATATTTCCAAAGATTACAAATATTTCCTACGAAATCTAAAATTTTCTGTAAATAATAAATACAAAATTCAAGGGGTTTAGCATAAGTGAATTACAATTCGTAGCCAAATTTCAACCATTCTGGCTGAATTTCAATAGAAAAAAAAATACCTTATGATCTCCTAGTAGGAATCCTGGAGTATATTCAGGTGATTTAACTGTTCTACAATCAAGTCCCAGCGTCCCATTGAGGAGGTAGGACAAGAGACTTTCATCCAAATTGTCTTCGAAACAAATTCGAGAAAGGATTGCCTTCCCCCCTAAGTTTCCACCATCCAACTGCAGTATCAGAGATTGACTTCCTTCTTTAGATTTTCCAATGACTGTATTTGTTAATGGGCGAGAAGTACCTTCCGAATCAACGGTCTCAACTATGCGTGGGAAATTCATCGATGGTGCATTTAATTGCGGTACTTGACCCCATCCAGTTTCAAATACTAATTCCTGCGTTTGCGTCAGCGCAGGTCCATATACGACAACTCCCTTTTTTTTGGTTTGTTCTGTTGAAGATCTGGTAATCCCAAATGGTGGTGATTCTGCGCACCAGGCAAAGAGACGACCACCATCTCCTAAGAACTGAAGAAGTAAAGGAAGATTCACAGTTGGATCTGGAACTGCGCCAGCCAGAACCAGCAGTGCTGTCTGATCTGCCCATCCACCAACACTCAGTTGATCCCATCGAATCTCATAAATAGCATATCTGAAATAACATGCAACATAAACAAAATAAGATTAATAAGGATTGCCTGCTAAAAACGAATAGCCTTTGTCACATTGTTTTTGTCGAAGTGAGATGAAGTACCTGTCAGAAGGAAGGATGGATTTGAGCAATGTATGAATCTTCTGTCGCATTGGATCATCTTGACATAAAATAAGAATGTTTGGTGGCTTCCCTCTACGAGCATTACTGTTAGGTCTTTGTCCTAGAGGGGTACTACTTGGGGTAGTACGATTCGGACTTGGACTCATTTTCCTTTCGCAGGAACTGGTAGAAACAGCGCCTTGGCGATTATTTGGCGAAGAGCACCTGTCCATTGCGGAAGTAGACACAGAAATCCTATTTCGGCTTTGCTTTAGCTGCTGTTGCGATTGCGAAAGTTTGTCTTCTAAAACTTCTCTGCTTTGCTGTTGAAAGTTATCCTGAAAGCCACTGGACTCTGTTCCAGAACCATGGAAATCTTCAGCTTCTTCGTCAACTGATGCGGAACGTGGTTGATTCTTGGAACAGGAGAACAGCGATACTAGGCTCAGAGATTTCTCTGACAAGGATGAACTTCTACTTGTCTTTCGTCTGGGCAAAGTGTAACTCGCCCTCTGTAAATTAAAAATTCCACTGTTAGGTTAAGGGTACTTATTTAAGTAATTGACAAATCTTAGATGTGAACATAGATGAGGACGGAGCATGCTTCGGATACAGTTAACAACATTACGTCTGACACAAAAAAGATCTAGCGTTACGGACAATGAGGCAATAGGGCTACATTTCCAGAATCAACTTAGCTCAGTTAATGAAAAAAACGTGGCGTTGGTTTGAAGAGGTCAGCTTATACCCTGAAGAACTTACATCTCTGTGGAGAACGTTTGGACTTGAAAGTTTTCTGGGCGATCGTTCATGCCAGTTTAGAAGCGGAGCAATGACAGCTGATACTTGATCTTCTTCGGAGCCTTCTCCGTCCTGACTATCTTCACTGATTAATGGGATTTTGTATACAGATGTTTCCTTGGAAAGACAATTTTTCGGAGTCCCTCCAGCAGGAGAGTCAGTGCACTCGAACGTTCCTTGAATTAGATAAGCAAAACACTAATAATTATGGATGTAAATACTATATTTCAAATTGGTACTTTATTTACACCATCATACCTGTGGCGCTGAGACGACGTAAGCCAGCTGGGCTAAATCCAGATCCAAGCGTATAAGATCCTTTCCATGAGATCAAAGTTCCAGCACCGCCCTGTACGCTGACAGCTACAAATTTATAATTTCAAATTATAGATTTTTCAATATTATATCAGTACCCTACAATAAGTACCCTACCTTACCCTAATTCATGATTGAACTCATTCAGCCCTTTGCAACGGCTGCAGGTACTAAACTACAACCCAATAAAGTCAGTTAACCTTTGATTGAACTTACTTGTCACTCTGTACACTGTCCAGCCCCCTTCTAGAATTAAGACCAGTCAAGCGATAGATGTGCATCAACTCAACCACCTGGTCAATCGTTGATTGAAGGATAATTGCAAATTCATTATTACACTTCCATGCCAAAGGTAACCCAAACTTGCTGAACTTTCTGTGTAACGTCTTATCAACCAGAAGGCCAGCCTCCGCTTCTAGAAGTAACAGAATAATATCTCCTTCGTTCTTGGGATGTTCTGAATTAGTCCAAGATGTCCAATCGTGGAGCTCTACTGTTTGGTTTGCATAATCAGTCGAAGGAAATACGTAATCCAGTAGTTGTAAACCGTGAGATTGAAGGCCCTTTGGGAGTTTTAAGATATAAGTTGTCCGTTTTGGTGAGGCTTTATAGATGTGGTAGTATTTGGATTGTTTTGAGTAGTTATTGTAGTAGTAGTACTGGTCTGCTCAACACAGCTGATTTAGGTTAATGACTGGATTTGTGGTGGTGGATTTTTAATGAAAGAACTTGATTTTAATACTTACGTAGTAGGTACGACAGCTACTTACTAATTAAAATTGATTTGCGCAATACCAAACCCTTAGTGAGCCATCGAAATTAATGACTGGATTTGTGGTGGTGGATTTTTAATGAAAGAACTTGATTTTAATACTTACGTAGTAGGTACGACAGCTACTTACTAATTAAAATTGATTTGCAAAATAAGTCTTCAAGTTGGCTAAACTTTATAGTAGTAGTATTCAACAGATCACAGTTGAGAAAGTGGTTTGTTTTAAAATATACTTAATATCTTGTGAGATGGAATGAGAGTTTAATGGCAATAATGGCAGGGATTAGAATGATTCAATTCTTCTTCTCAGAGAAAATCTTCAATCAATCGACACAAACCTTGTCTCGTCTCGTCGTCGTCGTCACGCCCGGTCGATACTGCTCCACCTTGAACGTTTTTCATCCGTCGTAGTTCGTTCGTATCTTAATAACTTCCATAATGTAAGTGCACTAATGAAGAAATTAGCTGATTTCTTTGATTCACAAAAATTTTGATCTTCTTTTCTTTTTCTTCGCAGCAAAACTGCTGTTCAACAAAAAAAGTCTCGTTGTTCCTTCGTAATCTTCACTGTTTTTTTCACTCGTCTTTTCTTATCTCATCTCTCGTTTTTGTGATTTTTGCTCTTGCTTTTTGCTTCATCTTGTTTTTTGGCATTTGTTTTTCTTTGATGTTTTTGATGTTTTTTTTTTGACTTCTCAAAATTTCGAATTTGAAAAATCGCGCTGAATCTTTTCACCAATAAAATCTCTCAATTTTTGGAAAATAAATTCTGCCAAATAATTGAGACAATTTAAAATAAGGCAAACACAATTGGCGGGAAATTGTAGAATTTAATTTATTCGTTAAATCATATGTACTTAAAATTAACTACGAAAAATTGCACGTTTTAATTAATTGCATGTTGCAATTAAAAACGTGCTAAATTTACTGAAATTCTGTGCTGTTTTTTGTTTTTAGGCTTTAGGTGAAGAAGCGATCAAAAACTAAGTCTACGCCAAAACATCGTGATTTACAGCAGCAGCGATTTCTGGTGAGTTGTTTAATTACGCTGTTATACTAGAATTAGCGGTTTTACAAATACTAATCACTATAATTTGACACTGGTATAACAAAAATCGTGTTTACTTGTCCTGGTGGCTGGTAGCCGGTAGGTGAAAGGTGATACTGAATACCGAGGATTGAAGAATCGAGGTAAGCGAAATCCTAATTTGGCACACAAACAATTACTGATTGCGATGTCGCCACACTGGTAATTGGCAATCCCACTGTACGCTATGCTATGACTCCTGTGGATCGCATTAATGTTCATTCTCCTGCCCCCGGTGATTTTGTTGGAATCATACAGTAGTTGAAGTGATAACTAACTGGTTTAATTGACAGGAAAGTAAGAAGAAGACATGAGTCAGAACATCAAGTTACTTGTGGCCGGAGACGTTGGAGGAAAATTCAAGGAATGTTGGACACGAGTGGAAACAGTCAATAAGAAGAATGGTCCTTTTCAGATGTTGCTATGCGTTGGCAATTTCTTTCAAGATGAATATGTTCCTGGACTAGTGATACCGCCTGCACCGATACCAACTTTTATATTGGGGCCAAATAAACCAACTCAAATGGAATATTTTACAAATTCTACTGGAGTCGAAATTGCAGAAAATGTGACGTATTTGGGTAAGAAATGGTTTGTTCAAGGAATGTAATCTGACGGTATGGAAGGAAAAGGTTTACATGCTACATGCTATACATGCTTTGTTCCAGGCAAGAGCGGTACTTACGCTGAAGCCTCGGGACTAAAAATTGCCTACTTGAGTGGTACTGAAGCTGAGGGATCACAAAAATCCGAAACCGAGTTTGATATTAGCGATATAAAAAACTTACAGATTCGTATACAGAATGATTCGGATTTTAATGGCATTGATATTCTCCTGACGTCTCAATGGCCGGCAGAAGTGACATCCGAGACAGCTGCTGTTCCAGAAGTTATCAAATCTATGTCCTCATCACCCTTGATCTCCCAATTGGCCGTTGTAGCCAAGCCACGCTATCACTTCTGTGCTATGCAAGGAATTCATTTTGAACGAGCTCCATACCGGAATCATCGAGTTCTTGCTGAATCTTCCCAACATACAACAAGGTTCATTTCGCTTGCTGCGGTTGGAAATGTGGACAAGAAGAAATGGCTCTACGCCTTTAGTATAACACCCATGAAACATATGGACCATGCAGAATTAGTTAAGTCCCCACCAGATGTAACTGAATGTCCTTATTCAACTAACATTTTGCAACACCAACGCCAAAGACCCTCTCAAGATGAACAAGTGACCAAAGGGGGCCAGCAAGGTGGTCAACAATTCTTTTACGACATGTCAGTGAACCCGCAGGGCAATAATCAGGGTCAAAGACGGAAACGAGATGAGGGTGACCGAAAAAAACCCAAGAAGCCATTTCAGCCTGCTGCATGTTGGTTTTGTTTGGCTAGTCCAGAAGTTGAGAAACATTTGGTTGTAAGCATTGGAGGTAAGGCTACAAAATCCATTCGAGACGCCATTCGAGGGAAAGTTTTATTTAAGACAAAAATCTTTCTTTTTTAAGACTCCGCGTATTTGACATTAGCTAAAGGTGGATTAACTGATGACCACGTTCTCATTCTTCCAATTGGCCATTTCCAGTAAGATTTTTTATCATGATTTCATATCGAAATTTCATAATTCATAAACACTCAACTAACGAAATAATCAAATCTTGCGTTGAATAGATCTACGATCGAGTGTCCAAAGGAAGTGGTCGAGGAAATACAAAAGTTCAAATCAGCACTTAAAACAATGTTTAAGGAACAAGGAAAAGGAGTTGTATTCTTTGAAAGAAATTTTAGAAGTCCTCATCTTCAAATTCAAGTGTTGCCTGTGCCCTTAGCTCTTGTTCCGTCTCTTAAGTCTACTTGCATTGAATTTGCTGAGTCAAGAGAACTCGAATTTCAACTTATGCCACCGAGTGCTCAACTTTTTCAAATGACCAAAGTTGGATTTCCTTACTTTTTTCTCGAGTTGCCTGACGAATCAAAATTGTTTATTCAAATTGGGAAAGGGTTTGACATACAATTTGGACGAGAACTTCTGGCGAGCCAGGAAATTCTGAATTTACCGGATAAAGTGGACTGGAGAAATTGTAAAGGAACCAAAGAAGAGGAAACGGAACTCACAGTATCATTTCGTAAGGCATTTGAACCCGTTGATTTTACGTTATAATAAGTTCAGTGAAGCAACAGAATTTACACAACAAAATTCTTAATAATAATAATTTTATTTATATCAAAATCTTATTTTCAAAAATATTAAAAATTTCAAGATTTAATATAATTCAACGTCACTTAAGAACGACGAGACGAGCCAAAAATCGTAGCGGTTGCGTGTTGCTGCTTATTATTTCCTCCAGCTAAAAATAATTTAAACAAAAAATGTTCAAAAAGCTGGAATGATAACTAGGATTAGGATTATTTAATTCGATCCTTTCAATTTTTTAAACTCACATTTTTAACACCTTATCCTTCCCACCGGAAACGACTCGTTGACCATCGGGTGACCAGTCTACGGCGTAAACTTCATCTGCATGACCTGGAAGATCTACTTCTAATTTCCTAGACTCAAGCGACCACACTGGAAAATTTCGTTCAAAATTAAGGTACTATAAGCTCACAGTCGTGAGGCCTTATACTTTAAAACGCGCAAGGCGCAACGGTTATGTCCTTTCCTTACGTTTTAATGTAGAATCGGCGCTTCCACTTGCGATCAGGCGAGAATCGGCTGACCATGCAATTTGGTAAACGGCTTGAACGTGCCCCCTAAATGTCGCTATAAACCTCAAGATACCAAAAGACACGTAATTTACTAAAACTTTTAATAGCAATTATTGTTGTAACAAAAAAAATAGTGTCAAATACAGGCGCGTTTGCGTGTAATTATGTTATCTCAAGGAATTTTTAGGGAGGTAATCGAACTTACTTTCCTGTTTTTCCGTCCCATAACTTGATTGATTTGTCGAAGGAGGCGGAGGCCACGTATCGAGTATCCGGAGAAAACTTGACATCATTGATGAGTTGTTGATGTCCGGTCATTCTCACTACATTTAAAAACATTATGTCTTAAATACAAATCATTAATCACTTTACAGTATCGTTAAAGTTATTCTCTAACGGACTTTCACTAACCCAGAGACTTCTTATCCTTTTCTGGATACCAGAGCATCATTGTAAAATCGTCGGATCCTGAGACTAGACGTTCTTCTGTTCCACCACGTACTGTTTCATACCTTTCAAGCGCAACTGCTTGCAATAAAGAAGCTGAAAATGCATAACAGACGTGTCGAAGGTTAAGGTCACTTACGTGCTGGCTATTATTATTAGGTTAATTAGGTCTAGTCACCCTTAAGAATATTGGGCTTACGATCTTTTTTAACGTTATTCATTTGTCGAATCTCTGCTTCTGCCGGGTCAAATGGTCCTGTTCTCATGACGTAGTCAGTGCTAAGTGCCATTGTGTTGACCCAATGGCCGTGACCTTCCAGCGTTCGACAAAGAATACCCTATGGAATATTTAAGTAATAATTGCCCAAAAATACAAGTACTTTTAGCGTTATTTTTATTTCTATAGCTGACATTATTTGTTAGTTACGCCGGGAAGCGCAATGTTAACTTTGGGACTTACGTCGGCAGCTCTCCAGACTTTGATTGTTCGATCTTGTGAGCCAGAGTAAATAAGACCACTTCCACCCCATCTAAGACAAGTGACACTCTGTGTGTGACCAGTCAAAATTCGTAAAGTCTGCCCTAAGATGCAGTCCCATATCCTAATGTCACCATCTTTGGAACTACTTGCCAAGTAACGATTCTCTGAGTTCCTAAAATAAACGATCAAATGCAAACTTGGAATAGTCGCAACGCAACCATACCCTAGATTTTTTTAATTGAAAAGACTCACAAATGCATTGGTTCCCATTGAATAGCTGTGATCCACTGCTTGTGTCCAGTAAGAGTTCGTCCTACTTGTGTCCCAGTTACGGGATCCCAGATACAAATAGCCCCACTCTTATCTCCTGATGCTAATTTATTGCCAAGTGGGGACCAGGAAATTGCCAGTACCCAATTTTTGTGGCCTAAATGTAAAACTTTCATTAAGTGGCGTTGCCCTTTCATGTTAAGGGCTTTTACATTCTTCATTGTTGTGACACTTACTCTTTCCTGTAAACTCGGGCGTTTCAGTATTCAAGTCCCAAAATCTCACTGTCGTATCCCCTGACCCACTTGCTAGGGACGTTGCATCAGGGCTAAAAGCTATTGAGATCACTGGTTCAGAATGCCCTGGTAAACTCGAAGTACATCTCGTGACAGCTCTAACTCTGAATACTGCTTGAGGTTGAACAATGATCTGATAGTCAACAGGAACAAATAAGGCAAGAATTCCCAAGTCCAAACGATTACGAATATATCACATCAGTGATTTTTGAAACCAGCGTAAACGCTGCATTACCTGGAACGTTGTTTCCCCATTAGCTCTTTCCTCCTCAGTAAGGACACTTTGTAATTCTGTTCTAATTTCTTTTTCGTTGACGAAAAAGCACAATGGAGTTTTCCCATCCTATGTGATCCATCCATAAGCGTTACGAAAAACGAAGAATTAGGAAGTGATTTAAAAGCAGAATAAAAATATAGCGTTCCAAAAAAGACAATTTTGTTGAACTTACAAATTCACAAATTGCGTTACAAAGAAGCGTTATATCTTCTAGTGAAGTATTAATTGGCAAATCAATTGGTGCTCCACGTGTTTCCCCAGATTCTGTCACAAATTGACAGGAGACGCGTGCGGAATCCGCGTATAGCCCGGTATTCATTTTTGTGAGTTCACCTAAAAGCCAAACACAGAACAACTGAGGAAAACATCTTCCACCGAATTTTAAAGATTAGTTGATTAATTATAATTAAGTGGATTTAATTAATTAACTTACCAGTAACAAAACGGGGAGCACGTGTTTACAGGTCAATAATATTGCAGTCAAATTTTGAATGAATTTTTTTTCGCAAGTTTCCCGCGCTTTCACTTTCAATGTTTACGTGAAAAAATACGCAGGAGAAGAGAAAGGGAAAGAAACGGAAGTCATTTTGGA
>JABASL010000602.1:0-15477 GCA_019775825.1 Neanura muscorum | reverse complement strand
AAAGGAGTAGAACACTCATCCTTTTGTCCTTTTAAATCTTAAACCATAAAATGTAAGGCAGTGACGACGACGAAACGACATAGGGTATCAATCGCTGAATTTTTTTCATTCCATCCGTCCTCCTGGGTAACTAATTATATTTGGCCTTTAATCAATACTTAAATACTTGACACTTGTTGCATTTCCATTATTCTCATCCTAAATAGTTTAACTTCCCATCCCACTTCACACGCACATCAATTCAATCTTTTCATTCTCTTGAACTCTTGCAGTTACTACACAATACTTCATTCTGGCTCGATATACGGAGTACTATGGAGCTACGCCACTACGGTATTACAGAAGATAAATAAAAGATAAACAAGATACAACAACTGCTCTGTGAAGGTAAAGTGAAGGAATTTAAAATGATTACCTCATCCATTCTTATACAATTTCTGTTTTAATCAAATTTGTTAAGTGCCTGCTTAAGTTTGCTAAATCTCAGTCAGTCAGTCAGTTCTACTCATCAGCTGTTTCGGCTTCACTGGATCACTGGACAATTTTTTATATTTTTGGACATCACATCGTATCGTAATCCTTCGGACTTGGACTATGCACTGAAGGACTTTTAGCACTTATAATTAGCACTTATAACAATGACAACAGTAACAGTGTCATGGAATACCGTTTGGATTATTTGACTGACCGACAGAACAGTCGACGATTAATTTCATGCTCAACTCATCGACCAGTACAACTTTAAAGAGGGCTAGTGCCAGTAGAGTATTCTGAATTTTACATTGGCTATTAACACCGGACACGTTAACATTCTCCGTGTTTCAGTTTTACCGTGTATACTTAACAACCTTGATAAGCAAGCCAAATACAACTGAAATAATTTTTATTGATTTTTGTTTGAATACAGGTAAACTGAAGCAACCCAATAAGTATGGATGCAAAAACTGACATGAAGCCGGTACCCGTCCCAAGAAGCAAAGGAAATCCAGACTGCCAGAATAACAATACGCATGATATGACTGAAGTAAAGAAGTCCAAGCCAATTCCCCTGCCACGAAAATTGTTTCAAAGGCTTTCTTTGTCTAGTAGTGAAAAGAAGAAAACTAATGATAACAAGTTGCCTTTCAATCAAAACTCTTTTGACGATGAGCTTCTTACAGATGAAGTTAAACGAGGAACAATCAACATATTTAAACGAGGCAAGTCAATTGATCCATTTGAAGAGTTTGAGAAGACCTTTGAGGAACCTAATCCCCTAAAGGATGTACGATTCCCCGCACCAGAATTAAGTGACGAAGTGAGGGCTTCCTTTCCTTCAAGATCTTCTTCATCCCTTAATCATTGCGATTCCGATTCATCTGAAAACTACTACGATCAGCCTGGAAAATTAAAAAATGAGGCTCATAATATTTATGAGTTTATCAGTGGTTCTACCGTCTGTTCTCGGTCTATAGGTTCTCTGCCGCAAGATCACCGGTACCAGGCTGACAATTCCGAAGAGAGTCTACCCATAATAGAAAGAAATTCAATCGTGAGTGATGATTTTATCGTTGTTCCTTCACCGTCGCCGCCGCCGTCCATTCCTTCACACACTGCAACCAATAACAACAATGAAAACGAGAGTATCCAATCACGTTCTACCAGCTCCTTGCCACAGATTGCTTCTGACGTTTCCTTGAAAAATTCTTATGACATTCCGTACTCCAAACTCTGTGATGAAACTCATAATACGTCGGTGACTAACAGTTCCAGTAGTGGTAACACTAGGGCAACTAGTTTACCGTGTCTGGAAACCACAAAACCTAGACGTTCGAATCGGTTCAGCGAGGGAAGTAACCGTTCAATGCCTTGCCGGAAACTTGACAACGTTTACGATGACGTCGCCATAGAAGATGGGACAGTCGTATTCCTGGATAATCAAATGAATACAAAGTTCAAATTGCTTCCAAGGTTTGATGGTGCAAGATATTCTATTGTCAAGGAATTTGACCCCTTATTTGATCTCAAAGAAGAAGATGGCCCCAAAAGGTCGAGTAGTCTTAGCCTTCTAGAAGAGAATGGCGAAGAAGCTGGAGAAGAGTCACATTCCTATGATGAAATTGAGTATGAGGATGGAGTTGGAGGCGCATGTGGTTTACCAAAAACAGTCGCCATTCAACCCGTATGTGCCGACTTTGATAACCCAACGTACTTGACTCTTGAATCATGTTCGGAGGGTAGGGAAAACGACATTGCGCTGCAAACAGCTCCGTCCCAGCCTCAGTCAGCTGAAGAAACTGGAGCCGATACCGCAATAACAGCCGATGAAGAAAAGCCCCTTCCTGAAAAGCTGAAGAGATCTGAGGGTTCATTTTTGCGTCGAATTGGTCACAAAATCAGGCTAAATCCGATCCGTGAGGAATCAGTTGTAAGTCGTAGGGCTTCTGATGATAATTTGACGACCCTACCACGGTGTACCACATGTAATTCTGAGCATGGTGAAAATGTGACATGTAAATTCGTCCCGTCGATTCGTGACAACAAATATTACTCGTCACATCTCTACAGGCCAGCGGGCATTGTCCAAAAAGATTATACAAAACGATGGGTTGCCCTTGCCAGTGGCAAGCTTTCAGTGTACAATGACAAGAAAACTGTAATCGAGGAATTTGCTTTGGATAAGGGAACTGTAATTTATAAGAAAAACGATAAAAAGAACAAGGTCACTTCAGATGGCGTAGAACTCAAACCGTTTGAAATTAATTTTGGTGGGAAAAATACCGTTCTGTTGGCCGCTGCTTCCGAACAGGACAGAGCTTCCTGGATGCGAAAATGGGCTGAAATATATATCAACATTTTGCCACCAAATATTATTTCATCTTTTGATCGTGGTGGGTGGTGCTTCATCAAGGTATGAAAAACCTAACATGGCTACCAAAATTTCAACTCTTGGGTCCTGGAAGGACCCGTGATAAAATTTTTGCAGTTTAGCACCGCGGCATGAACTTTCTTTAATTGGTCACCGCCATTTCCACTAATTTTAAACGGGCTCGTTATTACTACTCATTAATTGACAACTACCTATTCCTGAGTTCAAATTTTTATTTCAGGAAGGTGTAACAAGTGAATGGTATCCAAGTTGGCTAATTCTGAAGGATCGGACACTAATTCATGGCGTGGCAGGCGGTGGAGAGTATTTCGAGTTGGATTTGCGGAAGGCTCGCTCTGTCGGTAAGCTTTTTTTTTATTAAATTGACAAGCAAATCCGGTTGAATTTGCAGTAATTATGGATGCAAGGTTACTTTTTATTTAATTCATGGCGAATTTTTTCTCCAGATTTGAGTACCTCGAAGGACGTCAAAAACAAATGCCCTTTTGTAGACAATTTTGAAGTTCTTACTATTGACATTTCGAAAATCATTTTTATTCAAACTGAAGTAGTGAAAATTACAAATAGTTGGATGAAGATAATTGGTCCGGCCGCTACTCAAAATGGGACCAATTTAGACGAAATGCAACTTACCTTGAAGGATATCCCCGTAATTGTCGACAAGTGCATCGATTTTATAAGCGCTCATGGTAAGATCTTTGGGATGCTGCTTGAGTACAGATGAAATATATTGAATTGTTTTTATTAATTAATTTGCTTAATTTTTTTTCTGTAAAAACATAATCAATTCTAATTCACGTGTCTTTAACTTTTGGTAAAGGCACGTTATCTGAAGGGATCTACCGGCATAGTGGTTCAAATTCTCGAATTACGCAACTCCTTGCCAGCTTTCAAAAAGATGCGTGGAGCGTAGTTATTCCGGATAAAGAATTCTCAGTACACGATGTAGCTGGAACGCTTAAACGCTTTTTCCGTACACTTCCGGATGCTCTCTTTACGGGCGAACTCTATGCGACCTGGATTGCTACTGCCAGTACGTCACTTATGAAAGCTAATTAATTCACCCGAGACTTAAATTTCTACTTTTTAGGAATTCAAAATGACGACGCCAAAATGAAGGCCTATAGTGGACTTCTCAGTCTTCTACCTAAAATAAATCGCAACATTTTAAATAAATTAATTTGCCACCTTCTTGCCGTCCATGAAATGCATGAGAAGAATCTTATGCCATTGAACAATCTGGCCTCTATTTGGGGTCCTACACTTATGAATGTTGAGGTATGTCATGGTTTTCGCTAATTGAGGTTATATTGAGTCAACTTAGTGTAAAATTGTAAAATAAAATTTTAATTTGTGACATTTTGGTTTTTGCAGACTTCGTTGACAGTTCCTCAAACGTTGAAAGACTCGGACGACCAGTATCGGTCAGCATGTGCGGAATCGGAGGTTGTAAAGGATCTAATCAGGTAATACTTCAAAAGTAGATACGATAAAATGATATAATGACAATGAGTAAACAATGACAATTGATGTTGACAATTTGCTTCTTGTGATTAATTCCCAGCAACTACTACGTATTGTTTCGAGTGGACGAGAATGAACGTGAGAAAGAGAAGAAAATGCTAGATGCTTTTGAGAATTTTAGAATCATTACAAGCCAGAGAAAAACTTCAGGTGATATGATGTCATCCATTTACATTTGGGAGAAGGATGACTCAACTGCCATTAACATTGCGGTAATAGCAATGCCATTACATGACGATGTGTCACGAAACGTCTTATAAAGGCTGAATGTATTGTTTTAAATCTTTAAACAATTGATTTGCGTTCCAGTTGAGTCCGAAAGGAACTGCTCACAGCATTGTCCAACAATTATGTCGCACCGCCCAGTTGCGTAACTACGAGAATTTAGCAATTCATGAAGTAATTTGGGGAAATTCTCTAGAGAGACCACTTCATCCTTCCGAAATTGTTGTTGAGTCTGTATTGCGATGGACAATTTGGGATGTAGAAGAACGAAAGAACAATTATCTAATCCTTAAGAAGAATGCACTCTACCCTGCGCTGATGCCTTATGTAACCGCCAAATAATTATCAAGACTCATTTAAAATCTCTGAAATAATTACGTTGATCATCGTTAGATAATCGACTGGTTTTGTTTTGGCAATTCTAGATAAAGGAACCAACTTTAGTGTTTGGAGAATTCAAATTCGCTGATAGTAAATCCAAGTCTTTCAAGAAACATTATTTCAAATTTGCTAGCGCAATACTTAAAATCTACAAACATCCAAAAGTAAGTTTAATTTTAAAGTAAAAGCTAATTATATAAATCTATCCTACCATTGTGTCATTTTCTATTACTTACTAAGGTAATTTTGCTTTCCTCTTGAATACCGCCAAGTTAGCTAAAGCATGGGGGGAAATCATGTGCGTGGATTTTATTCCAAAAATTAGGTACATAATAGTTTAATTACGTTAATTATGGTGCGTGAGAGTTTAAGTTAACGGTAAGATTTTTTTTTCTTGCATTCGCAGGATTGAGTTAACTTTTATTCGCAATAGCCGCTTTATTTTTATGTCTAAACTCTCAGCACTTTTTTTTTAAATTTTGTAAAACAAAAATTTCAAGAAAATGACGGAGAATTTTTAAATTAGCGAGCGCTTATAGATTTCCGTTAACGGGCTATGCGCTTATTCAGCGTTGAAGAACAGAAGAATTTTTTGATGATTTGGGACTATATGTTCTGATCATCGGACTTATGGAGAATTGGTTTCCGCGTGGATTCATAATTAAGAAAGCCAAGGACTCTTGGCCATTAATTACGAATTGAAGACGGAGAATATTGAGATAGGAATCATTCCATTTCGTAGAAAAATAATATAGGTGCCCGGGTTTGTTGTGCAACGCCGAATAGCGAGCAGTTTTTTTTTAAAAAAAAGGCGTCTTCTTTGAGTAAAATGCGGTGGTTTGGACTTCATTATTTTTTAGTGAAATGTCCTGCATGATGAAAGGCCATTTGAAAAAATCCTGTCAATTATTATTTTATGTCTTTTTGAATTTCTGTGTATGAATATATTTTTTATTATCCTTATTTTTATTTCTTCCCAAAAGGTTTCTTTCCTTTTGGGACGCTTTTAGGAACCTAGAGCACTCCTTATTTTTTTCGGAGTCTCCTAGTTTTCTTTCGATAAAGAATGCTCCCTCCCCTCATTTTCGTATTAATTAAAAGGAACAAGGAAACTGTGTTCCTCATTTTCTGCCCCAAAACCTCCTTCTTCTTCTCGTTTTCTTTTTTTCCGGCCCATTATTAATCACTTTTTTTCATAAATCTTTTATTTTTGTATTTTTAGGCCACAACGGAACTCGGCTCTTGGAATATTGAAGACATGTAAGTTCCGAGATAACGGAATCTCGCTTGTTAGAAATAAAATAAAATTACCAAAGGAAATCATAAAAAATTACGAAAAGTTGTGAAAATGAAGAATTTTACTACATATAGATTTCCTATATATCGTTTCTATTCGTTGCATGAAAACATACCTTACAAATACTACCAAACGGCCCAGTCTAAAACTAACCTAAAATAACAAAATGATGTGGGGTTAATTTTTGATAATTTGATGTGCAAAATTAATGCTAAACGGGGGAGTTAATTATTGCTAAACGACATGCACAATTTCTTAAATTAAGTAAAAGTTGCAATGGTAATTGCCGATGAAGGATAAAACGCAATGTGAATTGTCACTAATTTACGGTTTATTTTATTTTTTCAGTGTTTGGTATGTGGGGTCTGAATCTAAGCGAAATCCATCTCCGAAGTAAGTTACTTTTCTACTATACAGTTTTTTGTTTCATTTTTATAATGTAAGGCTCCATAGGACGTTGTAGTCTCGCAGGTTTTGGGGAAAGTTTTAAAATGTGTTGATGACTCTTTCTCTTGTTCTTTTGTGTCTACTTTCCTGGGAAATTCGTTTTAATAAAGCGGAGTAATTATGTGGGGAAATTACTCTGGCCAAGGCTGTTGTTGGTTTTTGAGCTAATGATCTTGGAACTTTTCACTTCATTAGAGATGCATGACTCTTCTCACTTTTAATTGACTTGACTTTCTAACTCTCCTACTTACTCATTTATTCACCGACTCATTACCAGATTTCCCTTTCTCAGAAAGGGCTCTTCTTTACTTGGGCATGCCCATCGAAACACCTTCTTACAGGGTGGTCCAAATTGAAAAGACTAGGAGCCCATCCATGATTGTACACTTTCCCTGCCAGGAGCGAAATTAGGTTGAAACGGGCTTGTGCTGAGACTATAACCCTAGAACCGGTCGTTAGAACCGGTCCTCATTCAATTTCAATAAAATCTTATAGACAGGCTTCAGCTCGAATGAAAGCCTACAAGGTAGCCGTTTGGACCAGGGTTTAGAGGTTCGATCCGCGTTTTCTCCGACATTTTTTACAGACTTTTTTAAAGTTTAGTCAATCTTATAGTTTCGTTACATAATATCGCATTCACAAGCAGCCGGAACTGAAATTACCAAAAAAAAATAAGATGGATGAGCAATGGCGGAAAGTTAGGCCCCTTCGGAAGAAGTTTGAAAATTGGCTCACTTTGAATCTTGGCCATCGATAAAGCGCTGGCGTCGCTCGCTGCGCTATACCTTAGATACACTACACTAATGGAGAAAGTTGCAATAATTTTTTAACGTAAAGTCCACCCATTACCGGCATCACAAATTTCCAATTTCAGAAACTCGCTACTTAGAAAAGTGTTTCGAAGTTGTCGCATTTTCTTGCCTTTCTAACTTGAGATTGCAATAACGGAGGGCTGGATACCCCGTCTGCTAATGCTACCGAAAGGAGCGGAATGTCGCGGAATTTCTCTCCCGAATGGTCCTGGTTTTTACTGTAAAAAGTCCGTTTCAATGATTGTACTACAGAACTCTTTGTTGCATTTTTTGACGGGCCTTCGCAGACTTTCACTGAATCTAGTTTCCCAACCGGGCTCGTACCCACCAAATGAGTAGGCTTCAAGCAAGGAGGGAACTCTTCTAATCCTACCCAAGTCTTGACGAAGGCGAAGCTCTTAGCTGAACTGCCTTTCACCCGGAAAACGGTCTTTACAACTTGACAATTTCTTACTAAATCCGGCCCTATGGTTTTCTGGACTTAGTTTCAGAGTTAGGTTTAAATTTTAGGTTATGGTTGGGATGCTACATAAAAAATTGTAGTCACCCTGTACATCTTCGTACTTACTATGCTCTTATTCTTATTACTTGTTCTTAACTGTATTTCCAGATGGGCTTTCACTTTTGTAAAACGGAACTACCCTTTCAAGAGGTGAGTTTTTTGGGTGCTCATTATGCTTTCAGCAGATTCTTAATTAGAAAAAGGAGGAGGTGGTTGATCCAAAATGAGAAGAGACCTTAGTAGTGATTGGGAGTTTTAGAAGGACTCCAATTAACTCCTTCTCATTCATAATTAACAAACACTCTCATCTCTGGAACATCAACTATAGGGCTTGAGCTTTCCAGCCCCATAACGTCCCACCTTCCAATCTAGTATCCGCCCTTCTTAAAACAATTCTTGTGCTTGGGGAGTGGAACTGGTGTTGATTCTAGTTAATTTTTAATTAGAATTAACTCACTTTTCTTTTGAAAGTTAGGACAGAGAAAGAACGTGAAGAAGGTCGGGCTGTTGGTCCGTGCTTGTGGTTCATTTCGTGTCCACTTCCTGTCCTCTTCTGCTAGTACTTATTTACCCTCCCAATTCATGCTGTCAATTGAGCAAAGTTTTCTTCTATCCAACCAACAGCCCAGTTTCACTCTAACAAAAAAATTATTAAAAAATATTACCCTTCCGTTGTCACCCTTTAAAATTTGAGCGTGTGATGTGATAGGAATCTCCGATGGAAAAAACTAGCCTCGGCGCTTCCTTTTTCATCCACTTTCTAATTACCCTCTACTTCTACATGCGCTATTTTTAATGATGCCCAACCGAAAACCGTTTTCAATTTCCAGAATCTAGGTTTTCGCAGCTGCAAAAAAGTTCCTTTAACAAAAATTCTAAACCTTTCACCCAAGGTATGAAGCCCAGAACTCTTTCTCTAAAATTCGAAAAGTGCTTTCTCTCGACCAGGGTTTAAAAACAGCTTTGTAGTTTATGGTATTTAATACACTTTAAAAGCATTATGCCCAATCCCATTTTTTAAGAATATGGTTCACTCCTCCTCCTAAAAACTAAATTAATTAATCATAAAGTTAGATGAATATTTAGGAAATGAAAGTACAATCGAAGGTTATGCCTTTTTTTTTTTATAGAAGTCGTGAGGAACCATATTTTGGAAATACGGTCAGTTGCAATACACAAGAAGAATTACACAAATGGATTGCTGCAATGAGTAAGAACAGAACATACAGGGTGTTCAATTAAATACTAAAATTTCTGGCGCTTTCTCTGACACAATCTCTGACACAAATAGAATCTGATGTTCAATTAGAGGGATGGATGCTGTGGATTAATTGTATTTTTTAATATTATTTGTAGTAATTGCGGAACATCCTTCAGGACTTTATCCTGCCATTATCGTCTGAAGAAAAATTTGCCTTTCAAGAGGAATGACGAGGAGACAATTGATAAATTGACTTTTAATGACCTTTTCTGGAATGCCAGTGGATTATGAGAATTGGACGCTATTTTTTTGTGTGTAATATCATGGAGCTAGGATTTCTCAAAAGCAAAAAAAGAAAGAAAGGAGGATTTTAATGAGCTCACCCTCTGCATAATTTATGTGATGTAGAAGTTGTCGTCTGGGATTGTTTGGAGTGTAAGAAAAGAAAGTCGATAAGATGGAATACTTCCTAACTAACTACCAAGTCTATCCTAAAGGGTATTAGTGATAAAAGTCGTCCCTTTAATTGGCCACTTGACTTGACTACCTTGACAATTTTATTTGCCTCTCTCTTCACTTCCTTTCCAAACGGGGATATAAAGAGTAAGAGAGATAATTGAATTCCTAGAATTACAAGTCAAATTCCATCCAATCCAAACTAGATTGAGCATTTTTCTTTCAAAGAAACTTTCTCTTTTCTCTTTTTTTATAGCCTCACTCTTTGGAAGTCATTTAAAAGCCATTTACATTATTTTGAAGTTTGCAACATATCCTTCCATTCCTGACTTTGCGTGATACGCCCCTTACTAGATCTGAAACATACCGATATTTTTTTTTTCAAAAACTTTTAAATAATTTTACACTTCATATTTTTTAAAATCACCATCAACTTTATCCTAAACCAAAAGGGAAATGGAATAAGTCGAGTGGAGAATTTCTCAGACGCGTCCCTATTTCCAGTCCTTTTTCTGGCAAATAAAAAAACTTACCCCCTTATGCTATTACAAACAAGAATTATGTAAAGTAATTTTTAATTATGTGGTAATTAAAATAATATTATTTACAATTAGTTTACAATTAGGTAACTATCCTTAGTGTGAAAATGGAAAATAGATTGTTAGATTAGAATTTTAAGAATTCGACAATTACTTTCGTTTATTAAGTTCGAGTTTTGTAAAGGCAACCCCCCTTCTATTAGACTTTAATTCTGCAAAATAGTAGAGAATTTTAAAAGATTTTAAATAATACGGAACTGTGAAACATTTAAATTTTGATTTAAATTAAGGATAATGCTATTTAAGACTTATTCTAAAGTCTTTAGAACAATATTGTGTGGCCATTTTTAAAAAACTAACGTCGAAATTATCGAGATATGGAAACAGGCTTGCTTATGATGCTGCTGCTAGTCTGTTGAATAATTTGAAAGAAATTGAAAAATTGTGCATTTAGGAAGAAGTAGAAAGTGAAGCTCAAAAAAGTGCCACTGTGCTTTTTACTTGGTACTAATGATGTGTTTTTTTTTAAACTGTGCCTAAAAGTAGAGGTGTCTACTTTTTGTGTTAACCATAAACAATCACCATTAGGAGACTTAAAAGCGCCAATTAATTGTAATTCAATTACTTTAATAATATACCAACAAAGGATGACCTCACCATAAGTGCTAAATCCTATTTAGTGAATAAATAAAGATTAAGTGGAAAAATCTTGAATAAGAAATGATCCGTTTGGCTCTAACTTTATTGATTGACAGAACTTGTATCGGGCTTGTTCCAGCCAAGAAAACAAATTTCAGAATTATTGGTTCTTTGAAACAATGAGTAGGAAATACCCGGGAGATTTTCAGATTTCCTGCCTAAAGTACTTTTTAAAAATCCTGATACCGTCGAGAATATCGTCCTTGTGCCTCGCTATCTCAAAAACAATTCCGAAGTGAAAGTTGCTTTCTCTTTTATACTTGATACTAAAAGGACAGTATTTCCTTCGTTTGGCATTGTGCTTACTTTTGATATGGACAGAGTCAAAATGCACTTTGTGGAGCTTAGGTGCATGGCTTGGCTACTCAATTATTACAGAGTGTCATGAATAAATTCTGGAAGTGAATGATGCAGAGAATGCAAGGTTCTGGAGCGGGGTCATGTGGATGAGAAGGCCCTTGGCCTAGTCTTAATTGAGCGACCTTTATTGTGATTCTCAAATAATTTTGACACTTTTTGATCTAAAGCACAGTTGAATAATCAATTATGAATGTATCCCTTTTGTATTTGTTTAATCTCCAAGGGACAAAAGGACTTAAACCAAGAGTAGAGAAATGGACAGGGTACAAAGGGCCCCCTCCAGTAGTCCCTAGCATCAGGGACCAGCAGGGGATGTATTGTTGTCAATACAAAGATTCATACAAACTTAGTTCATGTGGGTCTACAAATTTCTAAATTTTGAGAAATTTCCGAGACCATTCTGCGAATTTTCTAGAGCATTCTGGGAATTTTCTAGAGCATTCTGGGAATTTTCTAGAGNATTTCCGAGACCATTCTGCGAATTTTCTAGAGCATTCTGGGAATTTTCTAGAGCATTCTGGGAATTTTCTAGAGGATTCTGGGAAATTTCCATAGGATTCTGGGAATTTTCTGGAGCATTCTGTGAATTTTCTAGAGCATTCTGGGAATTTTCTAGAGCATTCTGGGAATTTTCTAGACCATTCTGGGAATTTTCTAGACCATTCTGGGAATTTTCTAGACCATTCTGGGAATTTTCTAGAGCATTCTGGGAATTTTCTAGAGCACTCTGGAAATGTTCTGTCGGATTTCATTAAATTCATTATGGAAAAAATGCAATTTTTAAAACAAATTAAAAAATTGAATTTGCAAAGGTCAACCGAGAATTGTTGGCTTTTTAGGATCGTGTTCAAGAGAAAACACTTGCACATTAACGAACTCAGTTGTACGGGTACCGTGAACCTAGAGGATGCAACGTCCTGGCCGGAAACCCTAGAATTGAGATTCAATGACCTATGACCCATTTGTGGGCCGAGTAACCTCAGGGTAATTTGACACAAAAATTGAAGAGTGAATGTGCTTTAGTTGTGGATTTTCTAGATATTTTAGACTAGGAAAGAAAGTTCCGACCTTCTGGTTCTAAAGAAGCATTTCGTCTCCTGTCAAGACCTGTCTTTTCACCGATAGAATCATCCTGACGAATTCTGATCTGAGTTGTGAGTGAATGTGAATTGAGTTTCCGTATCTAATCGGATGTTACTGCCTTGATGTGGGCTGTTAAAGTGGAAGGGGGATTTTTAGAGGGTGGGTAAATGGGGGATGAGGGGATGGGTAATGGGGGGTTTTTTGAGTGGGCACACAATGGAACTGTTTGTTGTAGTTTGGGGAATAAATGGTTCCTTTTTGGCCCTGTTCGGTTGGTTGTTATTTGGAAAAGGAATTCTGCGCTTTCTCCTTTCTCCAAAACACCTTCGCATGTCCCGCTTCTCCCAAAACTTATTTTTTATCTTGTCTCTTCATGCATTGAGTCACTTCATTAAAATTTAACACAAGAATCCATCATCTACCTCCAAAAGCCTTTCCTAATACAGGATGGGTCAAATATTTCTGCGACCTTCTCCCTTCTCTAACTTTTATCTAATTTCCATACAATTTTTCCCTTAATCAAAAACTTTGTCCACCCTGTAGCCCTAAGAAGAGTGTCCTGGACGAGCGGCTAAGTTCTACTTTTACCTTCACCTACAACACAAAAACCAAAAGCCCACCCTCACTTTCTCCAGACCTACGTTTGACAAATAGCGAAATAGAAAATAAAAGTCTCTGCCGATGGATAGGAACCGTTTAATGGCCTTTTATCTCCAACCGGATAAAGTGGGGAGATAGGAATTACAAGAAGAAGAAGAAAAAACTACGAAATGACAATTTACACTAAATCATCTCAACCCAAATAATGGTCACAACACATACCATCTTACTTTCCCTTTTAAAAATACCCACTTTTAAAAATATTTGAATTTCTTCCAAATGCACAAAAAAAAAATTCAAAATATGGGGATGCAAGAAAATCTAATCCTCATTACAGAATCGGAAGAAAGTCAAATGATTTCAAAAAATAGGTTTTAAAGTAGCCTCCCAAAAATAGCCGTTTATTCCTATTTTTTGAATTTTTGGGTAAAAAATACACGAAGCAGTTGGACACACCTGTAATGTAAAGCCGAATTCATAGAAATTATCGTAGGCTTAAGGTCTTAATGGAAGCCAATTCTACGGAAGAATTCCCGTTCTTGGGGCTAATCCTGAGTGGTCTAGGCGCGAGGAAGGTTGAAAAGTACGTGATTTGGATTACTTTTGGTAGAAATTTT
The DNA here is from genome assembly GCA_019775825.1 of Neanura muscorum. Classification (NCBI taxonomy): domain Eukaryota; kingdom Metazoa; phylum Arthropoda; class Collembola; order Poduromorpha; family Neanuridae; genus Neanura; species Neanura muscorum. Next base: position 1,865 of record JABASL010000602.1, on the reverse strand, counting down.
CTGAATTTTAGAATGAATTTACTTTAGTTTGATTAAATAAGATTTTGAATCTGTGAGACTAAAACGGCTAAAGAAGTGGATTGTTGAAGAGAAAAAGTCTCCTCTGGACACGGCTTGAAAATTGAATAACTTTTGGTCTTAAGCAGACGTCGACTGAATCCTCTTCCACGCGCCGGCTCAAAGCCAAAAGCTGGACTGATTTTTCCAAAAAAAAAAAAACGAACTTCAAGCTAATTTTTATTGAATTCGTCTCCCGAAAAGTTCAGTGTCGTGATGGTTTTTGGCTTCAAGACTGTAAGGTGCAGCCAATTTTAACGGCCTCTACTTCTAAAAACCACAAAATGTGAACAGTGAAAGTTGCCCTAAAAATTGCAAAATTTGAAAAGGGAAAGTTCCCCTAAAAACCACGAAATTTGAAAGGTAAACGTCCCACCAAAAATCACGAAATTTGAAAAGTGAAAGTTCCTTTATAAGTCACGAAATTTGAAAAGTGAAAGTTCCTATGTTTTGGACACTGTTTTAAAAAGGTTTTGTTGTAAAAATAACTTTTGTATAGTTATTTGACGTAACTTAATAGGCAGGAGTTATTTTATCGTAAGGGAAAGTGAGTGAAAGTCTCATTGGGATGAAAAAGAGCCTTGAGCCTGGTTCTACTCTTGCTTTCTGTCCACATTAGGACTCAATTCAAACAAAAAACTTTTCTTTTCCCTTGCAAGGGCTCGACTTCTGGAAATTATGACCCCAAGTCATTTGCCCTTCTTATGCTTCACTTCCTTTCTACTTCCTTTCCCTTGTACAACGAGCCTCAGAAAGCAGGAGGAACGTAATGAAAGGACTCCGTAGACTCTTCTGGAAGTTGGATGAAGTCCCTTCGGAGGCTACTCTACCCATTCCGCATTTCTTTCATTTGGATATTCTCCATTTGGATTTGGAAGGGTCTCGAGGAGCCTAGAGAAGAATAGGAGGAAGGGCCTGGTTAGTTTTTTATTTGTCGGAGGGGTCTCTAGAGGCTTCTCTCCAGTCGCTGAATCGCTCCTATCCTCCAGCAAAAAAAAGAACTTTCTCCTTCTGAAGTCTTAATATTCACCTCTCCTCTTTCTCCTGGGCAGGGCATTAAACTTTCATCGGATAATCTTTGCCTCCTCTACTTTCTCCTTATGATCCTGCCTGCCTGCCATAGTGGCAGTGGAGAGAAGTGGAATAGCACCGTGGATGAGCACAGTGGAGGCCACGGACCCACAGCAAGCGAACATTACTTCAGTCCAGGCCCAAAAGTGGAAGCTCAAAAGAAAACTCCACACTTTCCCCAAAGGATCTCCATTACTTCTCTCAATCCAAAAAGTAAAAAAAAATGGCTTCACTTTTCTCCACGGATAAACTAAGGAAATGAGAGGAACGAGAGAAGAAATTAAAAAAAGGCCAATGAAAAGGAAAACGAAAAAGAAATATTCTTTTAAGATTCTATTAAAACCCTCCGCCACTTACTTTCTCTTTTAATTTACTCAACCCTGGGGTTAGGCTTAGGCAAATTAAAAACAGGCGGGCCACTTTTTTCAAAAAAATTTTAAAAAATTAAAAAAAAAATTAGTTTCTAAAATCGACCTAAGAACAAGTGGAGAAAATTAATCGGCTAAAATTGGCTCAAAATAAAATGTGACAAAAAAAATCGAATAACTGTCCCTTTCTTCAGCTTATCATTAAAACTGAAATTTGCTTTCACTTTTTTGCTTTCACTTTTAACCTATCCTTAATCGTTTCCATTTTTGTATTTCTACCCACACTTTCAAGAAAATCTTTCCCAAATTTGCTAATTATGGCCATAAGTGGCTTTCTTGGCATTTTTTGCCAGTTGTTCTGGCATATGT
>JABASL010000601.1:1358-15478 GCA_019775825.1 Neanura muscorum | reverse complement strand
GATCAAGTATGTACTTAATGTAGAAAATTCCTAAATCGATGCATTACTTTCAACGGTAGTATTAAAAACCTAATGCAGAAGCCGTAATTTGCTTCTTACTCAAGATTTGTTCGACAGACACAGATTTAAAAACGCTGAATCAGTAAGACTGGCCGCATTTAAAAAATGAATGCTGCCAATGCTATTACTCTATTAGCGATGGACTTATTTCTACGACAATTTTAAAGACTAAGGGGTACAAAATATATTTAATTTAAAAAATAATAATATATTTAATACTTTCTCAATTAATAATTTACGAAAAATATTGGCTGGCACATTGTGTCAAACCTTACGGCACCGCTAGTTTGTATATCTCTACTTAAATCTAAAAGGTGACAAATCTTTCTAATTTCTGGATCGTTTCTACCGTTTAAGAGTAGTTTAAGACATAAACATTTGAAATGGAAGGAACTTCTTTCATATGGGAAGCAAACGCTTCTCAAAGTTAATCAAAAAACTAATTCAAGTAATATTAACGACGCAACTAATATTACCATCTCCATACGAGAGCCAGCGATGCATCAGGCCTGAAGGGAAGATTCTAGAGTAATAGCTCGGCAGCATGTCCATCATATCCGTATTGTCCATGGTTATCTATAATGCAGTAGTGTTAATTTTTAATTTATTTAACTCTTAATTGATCAATTACCTGATTAATTAACGACACACAAAAAAAGATCCAGTTGTCGTTTTTCTTTTCCTCTTGATATTTTTTTTGTAATTTGATCCTGCTAATATGCCAATTGGATTTTTTCCCGCTGTTAGAATTGAATTTCGCTCTCTAAATAAGTTTCTTTGAACAATGTTTTTAATTTGATAATTATTTAGCTAAATTCAATTAACTACAAATTCTCTAAATTAAATATTTCTTTTTCCGCTTGGGTTAGCTCTTTTCTCGGTTCCTGAACTGGCACTGTACTCAGGTCAAACACTATTGTTTCCCACTCTTCACCCGTAGGTTCACCGCTCCCAACAAAGCGTACGGGTGGATTCCACGGTTTAATCCCAGCCTCAATTCGACGAAACACCTTCATGAACTTATCTCCTTTATTTCGTGTCACTTTTTGACCTTCCTCTGTGCAATCCATAATGTGTTGTGCAACAATATCCAATTTTAATTCCTCCTCTGTGACCTCTTCAAACAATGGATGTTTCGTAAGGTGGTCGACCATCCATTCGTGCATATCCTTAACATCCGTTACAGTGTACAGGAATCCCTAATTCGTTTTACGAAAATGCTTATTCAACTTTCAAGTAATCGAAAATCGGAATCAAATTAATATGGAAATATGTTCAATTATTCATCATTCCTCCTGTCCGTAATTGCCCAGTGAAATTAGCAACAAAAACTCAAAATCTTTACGAAAATAGGTTGTTGGATTCTGTACTTACGCCTATTCCAAGGAAGAAAGCATACTCGGACAGCAATGTTTGATTGATGATCCTCCATTTATGCTTACTGCGTTTGAAGTGTGGATCCGGATAAAGAAAAAACATTTTGGTGAGCTGCCAAAATTTTTTAATGGAATGTTAGTAATTAATTTTCTTGATTACATAATCTTACAACAAAATTAATAGATGCATACCTGGCCTTTATGGAAGTAGTTTGGAAGGAATTTCATAGCATTTGTCCGGACGCAAGCAATATTATTATACTGTCCAGGATGCAGTTCTCGCAGGGCCACAATTTTATCTTTTACGTATTGAGAGACCTTGACCCGGAGCTCCATCCCCAGCATTAGCGTTTCCGGAAACAAGGGTGACAGTGTAACTAAATAAATAATTCAATATTTAGGGATCATTGACATACGTGCGAGAGATTACAATCACAACACGTTGTTGAAACACAGCCAATAGGCAATGATTTCCTAATTATTCTGGGTACTTCACTGACCTAATAACCCGCCATATCCACAACCGACATCCAAAAATTCGACACGTCTTTGTGTCTTTTCTCCAGTACCATCAGATTCCGTCGGAGAAGCGAGAATAGGATATTCCTTAGACCAGTCCACTTCGTCTGGGGTGATGGGGCTGAAAGTATGTTGTACAGTACACTATTACACCATAATAATAATTCAAGCTTTAGCAAGCGGGGATCCCGGACGGAACCCGGATGCATCCTTAGAACTAACGGGATTTTGGATTAATTTGGCTTACACTTCGAGGAATTCATGATTCGCATTGGGATTGGCATGAGCCCTTTGACGATAAAACTTCTTTTGAGGTAACTTTGCCTTTTTGGCTGGAATCTCTTCTTCCGAAGGTGCTAATTCTAAATCCATTATCGCCTTATCTAAACCCAGTTCAACTCCAACTGGTGGTTGTCGTTTGCCCTTCCAGAAAATCCTTCGTAACGTTCAATAAATGAGTTGATACACAAGCACACGAATCAGCAGGCCGGGCCGGACTTTCGATTCGGCTGGGTTCTACGACTTCCAGGAATTGCTTAGATACGAAATAATCGCTTCGGTCTTCGGTAATCGATTCCAGGGGGAGAATCGCTGTTTTAAATAGCTTTTTTGTTTGGAAGTGATTTTTTCAATCAAGTTTGAAAACATGTGAATAAAAAGTTTCCCGCTGCTCCAGTTCCACAAACTTGTTGCAAAGAATAGATAAAAATTGGATTCCAATACGACGACGACCTTTGACATAATTATTAGAATTACCAAAGTAATTTCGTAATTAGAATTAAATTATTTAAGTGTGATTAATTTCTCTCTTAATTTCAATTAAATCCAACCAATGGAAATCAAATTCCCGACTAATCATACTAATTTTGCGTTGAAAGTTATGAATGATTTTTAAAGATTCCTGCTTGTTAGCTAACCCACCGGCGAACCAGCATCCGGTATCGAGAGAGCTCCACTACAACATACGGTGGACACTGTTTGACTCGGCTCGACTGTTTCGACTCGCAAGTCCAAACATTAGTGTTTGTTAAGAAAAATTAATTTCCTTCTAAAGGGTCTAAAATCTCTGGATATCTTTTAGTACGTTTATTCCAAAAACTGAGAAGGACGTGAATTAATCTAAACTTGAGAATTTAGTCAGCGACTTGAACTTCTCCGTTGTTGATAGCATCAATCCAGTCATGAGGTCCTTTTCCGTCAACGGTACATCCAACAGATTGCGCAGTGCCGAGAATTTCTTTCACGGTACCAGACAATTTCTTTGCCATTGATCTCTCCCGCATTTGTTTGGCAATGTTAAGGACATCCGTGTAGGAGATGTTACCGTTGTGCTTGACTAGAATTAAAAAAATTGAAGCAAATTAGCATACATCTATAACTTGTCACTCTCACTCCTTAGGATCAATCCTAAGCCTCAAATTCAGTCGTTGAACGCAGGCGATTTGTGATTGTTAACTATTATTTTAATGACAGGCTAATCAGACGGAAGTGCAAACAGGAAGTTCGTACAAACACCATACTGGTCATCAATATTTAATATTGACGTGCACGTTGGTACGAATTTAACCTATTAGCGCTGTGTAGTGTAACACAGCCTGTTACAAGTTGTTGAATGAATACGAACAATTTAGGGAAACTATACAGTTATCTTAACCCTGAACTTCGAATTTACCGTTCTGAATTTCATATTTAGGTTAAACAAAATGGGATAGGGTAAATTAACCAGTCCAATTTTGCAATTATCTTAAATACAAAAGAATCTTACTGTTTTTCTGCTTCTTTCGGTCTCGTGGAGGTTCCTTCAAAGCCTTGATAATAAGGGAGGCGGCTGAAGGTACTACTGAAATAGCAGCTTGTCTGTTTTGAATGGTAAGTTTGACAGTTATCTTTAATCCTTTCCAATCACCGGTGGCCTTTGCAATGTCGTCACCAACCTTCTTGGGAGACTAGACAGAAATATTAACAATTAATTATTATCACAAAATCAAAACCAGGTAAAAAACTCCAATAAAACGCAAAGTGCCACTGCATATTACATAGTCCTGGCAGGGCAAGGCCCCCGCTGTTAATTAATTTAATAGCCAATTATATAAAATTCAACATACCAAACCAAGTGGACCGATTTTAGGCGCAAGAGATGACGTAGCACCGACTTCTCCACCAACACAACGGAGGTAAACTAAAGGATAATAAAATCACGATTACAACTTGTTCTACTAAATAATCCCGAATCCCGATTTCAAATCAGCGATTCTCCAAGTCCAGCGCCAGCCTGCTGCGCCTGCCGGTTAAATTTCTAATTTTCTAAATTAAATGGTACAATGACAAAATACTTACCGACTTTAACTTCGCTGGGATCAAACTTGGGACCCATCTTTAATTGATTTGGTTATTAATTAGACGGAAATACTAAATTAACGGATGATACCGAAACGATTGATTAACTTCACGTTAAATTCAACCAAACTGCAAATGACCACCAACAAGCAACAAGAGAAATGATGGAAAGTGGCAATAGAGTGCTCTTCTCTCGTTTTACTAATTTTGCATGGGCAAATCATGTGGGGTTGAAGCGGGGAGAACAGAATACAATTTCCACACGTGAGATCTGCGGATCTCACGGATATCCGCATTTAAACATTTAACAAATAACAATAATAAATTAACATCGACAATAAATATATTAATTAATTAAATCGAAACAGAGCGAACCGGCATGAATATGAGCTAAAAATTAATACTAATTAAATAGTATTTATTTTAGTCGTAATGTAAACGAAGTTCTAACTTGATGAAGCCCAAAATGACAGGGCGAATTATTCTTAACGAATCAATTAAAATGATCTCTTAAAACTTAATAAACTAAAGTGCAAACTTAATAATCAGCGGAAGCATTAGCAAGATAATCCCGACGGCCAATATTGGAAGCTTGCTTATTTTGAACTGCTTCCAATTTCGGACAATTGGTAATTCGGTGACCAAGTCCACCGCAATAACTGCAACCACGATCGTCTGTAATTTACATTAAACTGCTTTAGTATAAATAGTTTCATTTAAATGAATTCCGACTGCGTAGAAGGCAATCAGTAACGTACCGCCAAGATCCAAATATTTTTCGTTTTCTGACTGCATTGAAGATAGAAAGTTGGGAACTTTCTGTTTGGATTCAAGTAGCAAATGTTTCAGATCAAGTAAAACTGATTCCTCGTTCCCCTTGTTTATAAAAGTTGTTGCGAGCCCAGTTCTACCTGATCGTCCTGTTCGACCAATCCGATGCACTGAAAAGTTCACATTAATGTAAATTGAAATTCAGAATCACTTACAAAAGTCCCAGGCTTAATTTGACATTTACCATAATTTTCAATATCATCTGGCATGTCGTAATTTATGACATGCTGAATTTGAGGGAAATCTAATCCTTTGGAAGCAACATCCGTCGCTACAAGGACATCCTTCTTCCCTGACTTAAATGCTTCAATTGCTTTAGATCTCTCTTCTTGATCTGTATGTAATAATAGTACGAAATCAGTAAAAATCTTTCTGGCGTTGCAAGCCGAACTTTAGTTTTGCTTTGTTAAGCAATATTAAGGAAATTAAGCAATAGCGTTTCTACTATTTGACGTACCTTTACCACCGTGAATCGCAACGGCTTCAACACCTTTAAGCAAAAGGTACTCGTGAATACTATCAACATCCTGTTTCTTCTCTGCAAAGATTAATACAGGGGGAGCTGTCTTTTGAAGGCATTCTAACATGTACACAATTTTGGCTTCTGATTTAACGTATTCCACTTCCTAAGAATTGAACATTTTAACAAATTAAAATAATCCAGAATGCGGACGCGCAGAATTAAAAGGAAAGCAAACATGCTCTACTGAGGTAAACCTCACCTGTATGACATTCATGGAAGCTGCTCCAGCTCTTCCTACATTAATTGTCACGGGCTTTACAAGAGCAGATCGAGCAAAATTCTGGATTTTCTTTGGCATTGTTGAGGTAAACCTCACCTGTATGACATTCATGGAAGCTGCTCCAGCTCTTCCTACATTAATTGTCACGGGCTTTACAAGAGCAGATCGAGCAAAATTCTGGATTTTTTTTGGCATTGTCGCTGAGAACAAAAGTGTTTGTCTTTGAGCCTGCAAAAACTTTTTATTACAATTCGGATTGATTTGAATGGCAAGAAATTTATATGGTATAGAAAATTTGAAAAGGAAAGTATTACCTTGAAGTATGAAAATATCGTACGAATATCCTCTTCAAATCCCATGTCAATCATACGATCGGCTTCGTCAATACACAGATAGCGACAAATATCGAGTCGTACCATTTTCTTATCAAGCATATCCATGAGTCTCCCCGGAGTAGCAATCATAATGTGAACACCTTTCTTAATCACGTCTAAAGCTTCTGTTACTTGGACTCCACCCATTGCTAAGCAGGCCCGAATTTCGGGGAACCCGTCTTCCTTCAAACATTGACAATGATACGTCACAATTTCGAAGGTTTGGCGAGCCAATTCTCGGGATGGACAAATTATCAAGCCTTAACATAACAAAACCATAAATGATTAAATTGAATTCAAGTTTTCGCTGCAAAATATGTGGATCCGTTGAAAGTTTTGTGAAAACCCTTACCATATGGGCCTTCTTCACGCAGAAACGGTAGTTTTGTTTCTTGTTCTAAGCAGAACATAATAAGCGGTAGCACAAAAACTAAAGTCTTTCCACTTCCTGTGAATGCAATACCAATCAAATCCCTTCCAGAAAGACTGAAAAAATACAGAATAAAGCAGTTGCACATTAGGATTTTGAGATATACAGGCGCGATACGATAGAAAATTGATTGTACAGGAAGAATAACTTACGCTGTTGGAATACCCTGAATTTGAATTGGTGAAGGTTTTACAATACCTTTCTTATGCATACTTCGCAGGATTGACTTTGGAAACTTCATTTCATCAAAATGTTTAATTGGTGGCGGAACGTCGTCGCCCTCAACTAGAATGCAATATTTCTTTCGTACTCGCTCGTGCCGTTCCAAAGATTTGGCAAGAATATACCGTGGAGGTTTCCAGCTAATTATACAATAAAACGTAGATTCAACATTTAATTTGATTCTGTCAAGAAATGTTAGACATCTCGTTACCTTGTTCTGATGGCATCTTGGTATTGTATTCCCTTGGCTAATTCTGCCACTCCCATGAGTGCTGTTTTCTCAGCAACACTGGCCAGAATGTGCTCCTCTTCCTTTAGCTGCTTCTCCATTGCACTTTCCTTGCGAGCTGTTTAATTTAAAACCTTTTGATTAGTCTTTTGATCTACAATGAGTAGCTCCCTCTGAAGATTCATTTTTCTGATTTCACGGAATCGAGTCCAGTAAACACCATACCTTCTGCAATTCGTTTCAGTTCCGTATGTTGATCGAGAAGCGATATATTCGCCTTCCTAGCAATAGCCTGTGCATCCTCGTCCTCTGAATTAGGTTCATCCTTTTCTGAATCTGATGAGTCTTTTCCAAGGTCCAATTGCTCTGTGTTTTTTGTTGAGCGTAACTTTATGCCTAGTTTTGATAACTGGTCCCGTTTTCGATCTCGTACTGGAACATATGGGACGTATGAAGAATCTTCCAAGGTTGTATCATCCTTATTCCCTTCGCGGTCACCTCGACGGTATCTCTACAAAAACAAACACTTTAATTGGTAGAAAAAGTAATTTTTGGTACGTATTTGGAAGTTAGTGATTTTATACCTTTGCCCCTCGAGATGAGGAAGGTGGGGAGTCACCCATGCCTATAACTTTAACGAACTAAGCATAAAAGTAATTTTTGGTACGTATTTGGAAGTTAGTGATTTTATACCTTTGCCCCTCGAGATGAGGAAGGTGGGGAGTCACCCATGCCTATAACTTTAACTAACTAAGCACCCCTAATCAATTAATAATTAATTAGTTCAATAGTTCATGAAATCAATGAAATTTAAATCAATAACAAGATTTAGTTTTTTTTTTTGCTTTACCAATTCCAATTTCGTTTGTTTACTTTTTTGATGATCAAAATTTCTTTGTGTCTGCGCCTGCGCACAACAGTTTCATTTTTAAGTTTTAGTGGCACAAAAAGTTACGCATTTTTTTCGCGGGCAAATTTTATTTTAAACTACCCAGGCTTTTGCACATTGCAACGCTTTTGATTGATTGTTTTAATTAAATAATTCCTGTCTTAATTGGCTTTAATGATATATTTAAAGCAAGCAGTTACAATTTTAAATTAAATTAAAAATTTTAATAAATGATTAACTTGAGATTTATTCAAAATATACGATAATTAGTGTGATATATTTTGTTCTACTGCCCATAATTGTAACATTAAAGAACAACAATAGTATCTATTTGTAAAACTTCACCATGTGGTATTTTCGCATTTAGTTTTGGCAATCAATCGCTTATCCTTCCCCTTTTCTGTTTCTTGATTTACTGCTTGTTTATAGTAATTAAAGTTTTAATTAGTTAACTACTGCTTAATTAACTGAATTCTTATTCCACAAATTTTGACATGGGAAAAGTATCACCAGCAAAAGCGCCAAAGATGGCCAACGTCATTGCTCTTGATTCAAAAAATCAATCAGCCTTTACGAAGGCTATAAGGAAAGTTGGGAAGTCCATGAAGGTATGGAAAAGAATTCGCATGAAAAGTTTTATAAATTTGATATTTGGCTCTGGGACTTTCTTGGAGATTGTCTTCGTGCCGGGGGTTGATTTGATACTATAAATAATTAAAATCGTATGGTTGGGTTGTAAGCAGTTATTAGGTTGTTAAATCAAATGCAATAAATAATCTCACCGATCCTTTAATATTCCTATTCATGAGTCAGTTTAATTGAAAGATCCCGAAACTTTGATGTGTGTGTTTTGATATCCCAGGCTAAGAAGTTAGAAGGGGAAGAAAAACATCAGCGTGGTATAATTCTTGTAAGCCATCTTCCTTATGGATTCTTCGAACAAGCTCTGAAAGGTTTCTTCTCCCAGTTCGGTGGCATTCGAAGGATTCGCCTTGCCAGATCTCCAAAGGTTAGTTGGTGCAGTAACGTGACATTATTTTCATCCGGTCGGATCGGGTTATTGTTATGGTGTTTTTTATAGACTGGAAGATCTAAAGGATTTGCATTCATTGAATTTGAATACCGTGAGGTCGCTGAGATTGCTGCAGAGAGTATGAACAATTACCTGATGTACGAACGTATCATCAAATGTAAGATTACTGACGGTGAAGCCTATTTCTAACCTAGTTTACAATTTGACCCATGTCTTAATTTATGTTTCAGGTAAAGTTCTGGATGAACCCGATCTTGACACAAAGAAGATATTCGCCGCCAGGTATATAAGAAAGAATAGCTGTCCAACACTTCACCGTAGGAGGAAACTAATCAAAGACTTGGCGGCCCCAATGGAAACAGAGGAAATACAAAAACAACTGGAAGCTAGAGTTAAAAAGATTGCCCGAAACAACAAGAAACTGGAGGCCCTTGGAATTAGCTACAAATACGAAGATATAACGGATGTGCGGCAACATATTGACTTTAAATCATTTTAAAAACAAACTCACTTCTATCATTTATGTATTTGAATTTAAGGAACAGGAAGTTATTGCGAAAAATCAGGAGGACTTCGCGATTCCTGTAAAATCATCGCCTGCAATTGCGAAATTTAAGCTGTCTCCAACATCCAAGGGAAAGAAAAAGAAGAGTTTTTCGAAAGCTCAGAGAAGTGCCACCAGCACTCCTGTACCACCTTCGCCATCTTCGAAATCCAAGTTGTCACCGAAACTCAAGCAGAGTATTTCAGGACAGGAGAGCACCACCGGCACCCCCGTATCAGCGTCACCAACGGCAAAATCCAAGACCTCACCGAAACCCAAGAGAAAGCAGAGTATTTCAGGTCATGAGCCCGCTACCGCCTCTCCCGTATCAGCATCACCAACTGCGAAACCCAAATCACCGAAACTCACGGCAAAGCTGAGTATTTCCGGTCAGGAGCGCGCCACCACCACTCCCGTATCAGTGTCACCAACTCCGAATTCCAAGTCCTCACCTAAACTCAAGGCAAAGAAGAGTATTTCAGCTCAGGAAAGCGTGATCCGCACTCCCGTATCAGCGTCACCAACTGCAAAATCAAAGTCGTCACCGAAACTCAAGGCAAAGAAGAGTATTTCAGGTCACGAGAGCGCCACCGCCACTCCCGTATCAGCGTCACCAACTGGAAATTCCAAGTCATCACCGAAACTCAAGGCGAAGAAGAGTATTTCAGGTCAGGAGAGTGCCACCGCCCCTCCCGTATCAGCATCACCAACTGTGAAATCTAAGCTGTCACCGAAAGTCAAGGGAAAGAAAAGTGTTTCTCAAGCTCAGGAGAGCTCAGGCACCACTCCTGTACCGCCGCAGCCACCTTTGAAATCTAAGTTTTCTCCAAAATTTCTTCGAAGTACAGCCAGGAAAAGCGTTGCTCCATTGGAAGTGGACGAGAGTGTTGATCAATTGGAACAGGTTGGACCGTCCCCCAAGAAAACAAAATTTTCGCCAAAATTGCTTCGTAGCCACTCCAGAAAGAGTGATGCTATTTCTGAACTACCGAAGTTGCCTTTAAAGAAATCTGCAGCTTCTAGACGGAAGTCAGTGAAGTGAAATGAGAAACTTCACGACAGATTTAACACGTACTAATTACAGAATTTTTTACGAGTTAACATTCGTTATTAAAGTTAATAAAAATTTATGTCTCGTTTTATCTTTTTCGTAACAAGCTGTTACTCTCAATTGTATTGGGTTTTTTTGTAGTTAAGTTAAAGCGTTTAATTTTAATTATATCTAATTTTATAGTTTGCGCATAATTTTATACTAGGTTAAATAATATCCCAAATACTGCAAGCACTGACCTCTCAGTGACCTGTAACCATCGTTTTCTGTCCAACGCCACCAAGCAGAAACAAGGAATTGGGGCATCGTAGTATGGATAAATGTAATTTTTCTTGCAGCGGCGGTAAACAGCTGCAAAAAAAAAACAATGAGAAATTTTTGAATTGAAGAATTTTGATTTTCGTTTTTGTCTTTTTTTTTAGATAACGAAAGTTCCCCCACCACACACGCGCCCGTTGACAACGCCGGCCTGCGGGACCACGGAACGGACCACCACCGTGGGCTAAGACGGATAAAGCACGGACGAGGATGTCTTCAAGTTCAAAGGTTTGATTACCACGATAAGGAGTCCATTTTTTTCAGTGTATTTGAAAAAATATCTTTCGAATTTGCAATACTTAAGTGTTGTTCAGTTTTCATTCATAGGTAATTTGTTAAACGATATTCTGAACAGAGCAGTCCAAGTAAAAGCCCAATCAAAGGATTCTCAAATTGGTCGTGCTGGTTAAAAAGTACTGCAGTGAACTCGAGGTATCCACCAATTGAATTACAGCATAAGGAACCTTTGGTAATCGGACGTTCACGGGATACGAAAATTAGAGACGCACGTGTTTCACGACAGCAGAGTGAGTAACGAATAATATGTCTCGAATTCGAGCTGTAATAATGTGGATCTTACGATCTTAGTCATAATTTTGACAATTTTTTTTTCAGTTGAGGCAACATTAAATTTAAAAGAACAAAAAGTACAAATTAAGCAAGTTGGCCCAAACAACTCGGGATTGAACGGAAAGCCAATTCGTATGGGATTATCTGCACTAGCTACTGCAGGAGATATTCTAGAAGTTTGTTTGCCCAAACCATCAAGTCCGGTCTTTGCCTTTCCGTACAGCTATCGCCTTACGTTCGAGTGTGATTCACCAGTAGCATCTACATCAACTGCAATCACGGCGTCCAAACGAACAGGCGAGAGCGGGGCTGCTGGAGGCCCGCCGCTCAAGATACCAAAGATGTTTCTTCCGAAGGGGCCTTCGGAATCTGCGGATCAATTCCGAAAGGATTCTCTGTTATCTACTAAAGGCCGATGGGAAGCTATCAAAGGAGATGATTTCTTCGTTTTCTCCAATGACGAATGCATGAAGGAACACAAGGAAAGCGTTGGAGCCTTTGATTTAGATGGAACTATTATCAAAACAAAGTCGGGTCGAGTTTTTCCAAAAGACGAACATGACTGGGCTTTTCGAACTTCAGCTACTGTTACCAAATTACAAAACTTCTTTGGCGAGAATCAAGAATTCAAATTTGTAATTTTCACAAACCAGAATGGAATCAAGAAAGCCGGTGACGTTGTTGCCTTTAAGCGAAAGATTGAGTTGATTATTCGCCAAATTGGAGTGCCAGCATTAGTATTCGTTGGGACAAAGAAGGATAAGTACAGAAAGCCAATGACTGGGGGTTGGGACGTTTTTGTGTCCCAATATAACGGTGGAATCAGTCCAGAAACCTCGACATCATTTTATTGTGGCGACGCTGCTGGGCGCGTTAAGGATCATTCCAAGTCTGATCGACTCTTTGCTCTCAATTTGGATATTCAGTTCAAGACTCCGGAAGAATTCTTTGAAGGCTCAAAACCGGCGTCTTTTGCTTCACCATTATTTGCTCCCAAGGACGTTGTGGCTGGCACAGGAACCAGCGCTGAAAATTCGAATGATCACATCAAATTTCCACATTCTAAAGAGGTGATTCAGAATAGTAGTTCAGCCATTTTCCCCTTTCAAATATATCTAAAACCATTTTCTAAGCATTTATTCTTTTTCTTTTACATTTTGCAGATGATTATCATGGTAGGAATGCCTGCCTCCGGCAAATCGTTTTTCGTGAAATCGGTTCTCCTTCCCAAAGGTTATGTTCATATCAATCGAGACACATTGAAGACTATGCCGAAATGTCTCCAGGGAACTGAATCAGCCTTGCGCGAAGGGAAATGTGTTAAGTTTTTGAACATTGTGTTAGGAAATACCGAAAACCTATTTTTTCTTATTTTTGTTGGTTTTGTCAGGTCGTAATTGACAACACAAACCCTACCAAGAAAGACCGTGAAGCCTTTCTGAAATTGGCAAAAGAGCGTGGATATGTCGCAAGATGTTTTCGAATGAAAGTCGATCATATGCAGTGTCTGCATAATAACAAGGTAATAATGCGTCTTATCATTATCCTCACGTTTTCGTTAATTCCTTCGGATATCCCGCACCGGATACCTGAATAAGTCCTCTAAAAACTTCAAACTAATTAAGTGTTATTTTTCACTTCCTAGTTCCGGTATTTGAGTGGTGACCTTCAATCAGCTGTTCCTGATGTTGCTTTTAACACTTTCAAGTGAGTTGTTCTGTTTTGTGGATGTTTCGTCTTATGCATCTAAAAAAAGAAACAAAAAAGTTTAATTGGGCTAAACTTCCAGAAAATTTTGACTGTAGTTGACAGTATCACTATTTATAGTTACAATGAGCTATGATTTTGTTAGATCCAATTTTCAAGAGCCGTCCATAAATGAAGGATATGAGGAAATAGTTGCGGTAAACTTTGTTTCAGATTTTTCAACGGAAGAACGTGCAAACTTGTATGGAAAATATCTTCTTGAGAAATGAGACTTTCCAAAAGCTGGTAATAATTCTCAACAACTTATATTATTATCTTTACTAATAATATTGTTTAATTATGTTATCAAAATCTATGTTTAGAAATAACGCGTTGGTTTTTGTTTGACCACTTGCACTCTGCACAGGTTTCACTTTGATTCGTGTCGCTCTTGCTGCAGGTGCAGGTCATCGGTCTATATTTTGAAAGAAATGGAATAAAGTTCCATGCTACGAATACAATTCCGCTGTATTTCATTTTTCATTTCATTTTTCTATTTAAATAAATAATACAATTTACAAATAACTGTAAACTCATTAAACTTTAAAAACGTGAAATAAGACGTCGGAAGGGAAAGGGACCCTTATTTTCAATCTTTGTCCAAATGTGGGTGAGTGCAAAGGAGTGAAGAGATGAATTTGGCGAATTTCCCACAATAGTCCTCATTCGTAAAACAAACGTGAACTGACTTAGGTAAACCTAATCAAGTAATCAAAAATAAACTTTTTGTCACCTGTTCTGTCAAAAACTCATTTTGATCACGTTTTGGAGTTGTAACAAGGAATCCAAGTGCATGTGCAATGCATCGTACAGAGTCAAAGCCAGTAGGTTTCAAGTTGTCTCATGTT
>JABASL010000600.1:0-15501 GCA_019775825.1 Neanura muscorum | reverse complement strand
TTTCAGTTTGACCTTCCTAGTTTCCTTGTCCCATCGACTCCTAAAAACTAAAGTAAAAATTCTGGCAGCGATTTTTCCAACACCCCTTGAAAATCAAGTCTAGACTTCCTGCGCTATCGAACAAAGCATACAGCTGTACGAACTTAGATCACGTTCGGATGTACGAATTCTTTAGCAGTTAAAACGGTGATGATTTGGACACATTTAACAACCCATGTATTGGAACCGCGCTAACTTAAGACTGGATGAATGCTGGCATATGTTCATTGAATGCGACAAGTGTTAAAGTGCAGCGTGGAGGTGCAAAAAACTGTCACCACTGTATTTAGTCACTTGAGGTGCTAATTAATGAATTAATAATTTGTAGCCTGTGATTTCTAGAGATATTTGGGACTTACTGGTAAGCATGTCAGAGTAGGCACCATCAGAAATGGCGAAGAGATGCGGTGGGACTTCATTACGCCTGCGTCCCTTGTAGATTTGGATGACACGATTGGTGTAGATGGGATATCTCTTGTAGGGATTGATGGCAACGCAAAACAAACCGGAGTATGTCTAGAAATGGTGCAAATATCATTAGCGATTGAAAGTATTTGACTATCTAACGGCATAAAAATTTAAAGTGGTGAAAACAAAATTGGAAAACGCTTCTGCCCGCGGTTTTAAAGTGAATCTTGCCACTGTTTCACTGTTTCTTAAAGTTTAGGGTATCAGTAATTTTATATATTGTTTTCGTTCGACCAATTTGTATGAGAAGCAGATCTGCGTGTTGGGAATGAGATACTACCCGCATTGTTGGATGACGTAGTTAAAAAGCCTGTGATTTCTTGGTTAGCTGAATTTTAATTTTGTTTTAAAAAATTGTTTTAAAATGGGAATTTGGCCATGTTATTGCGGTCCAGGAATAAACTGAATTCCACGAAACAAAGCAAACGTTAATCTAGTTTTGAAAAAAAAAAGCTTGATCCATGGGTCCTAATTTCGGTATCGTGTTTTGTTTCAAAGCATTAGGAAAACGTCTAGGACGGAAGAAGTTGTTGAAAAACTGGGATTGAGACGTTACAAAAATAGTTCCTAGGGATCACAAATTCTTCCTTCCCATTTCTATAGATAGACGCTCATTTATTAAGTTGGAGAGACTTTATTCGTTTGTTCGGGGTTTTATGCCAGTTAGTAATACACAAAAAACGATGGCAAGATTCATTTCGCTGACTTTGGGTAACGTGAACGAGCAAGGACTTACTCAAAAATAATTATATTCCAAAATCTAAAACAATTATTGAATATTATAAGTTTCTATTCAAAAGAGATTCTGGACAGGTTTTAATTTTAAGTTTTCCAAAGTTTTGCCAGAACTTTATGAAAATAGTTTGGAACTTGAAAGTTAATCTAAGCCGTGGGGTTTATTTGTAATTTCATGTAAAGTTTAGCTCTTGCTTTCTCTTTGATCTTTCGTCTTAAGGCGAATTCCAATTCATTTGTTTTCACCAACAAAGATTCCCTAAGAAGGATAAGGAAAGTGAATGGTAAATTCATAAGTCAAGGAACTTGGAGAAAGTCAAACCCATCCTATCTGGATTTTGACGAAAGTCACATAATAAACACTTCAATTCAATTTTAAAATTTACGTTTAAAAAAAAAACCTTTTAAAACGTAAAAAAAAACAGGCAGATGAGTTAGACTTTCTGAGGGTGTTGAAATCCACTTAGGATAATATCACAGAGATTAGAAACAAGTTTGATATCTATAAAGTATTTATCACGGCTCATTTTCATGAGTGTTTTTACCCGACGGGCCAAAAATTTTTGAAAACTTTCTTTTTTTAACGCAAATCACCTACACACAATTATTGAAGACCAGACGAAAAAACTGACGGAACTGAGTGCACAAGTCATTTTTCCAAAAACGGATATAAAAACAAAATTCAAGGGAAAATGCCTTTGATTGATTCAAGTTGACATTTTTGGTTGTTGTGAAGACCGTTCTGTAGGCCAAAGCATTATAAAGCCATGCAATAGAAGGTTAGTTCAGTATTTACAATAGATTTGGACAAAAAAAATACTGTGAATACAAATCATTCTAAAGTTAAGTTAATTGGTGTTTTTTTTTGAAGCGGATTTACTAGGTGGTCAAAGCTTTCGATTACGCAGTTTTGTAAGAATGCGGAGCGAGATTCAGGTGAGGGCGTTCATAAAGGCAGATAGAATAGAAGGAAGATTTTCAAATTTTGAAAAATCAAGTCTTTTTAAGGAGAAAAGGGTTGGTGAAAGTTTTGTGCTGATGCTGCTTTGTGCGGTTGCATTGAGGCAGTAGTAACTTACGTAGATTAGTTTTGTATAGTATCGCTGCTTGAGGTTATGAAGAACGGAAGCGTCATTGAGATACGTTAAGTTGGACATATCCTCACATTTTTCATATTTTGGCGGGTTCACTTGAAGATGGTGAGAAAGTTGTTAAGATAAATTTTATTTTGGTTTTAAATCTATTACAGTTTGTTAAATTTTGAACGACCAGCCAATTCTACGTAACCTTAAATTGTCGGCCAAGATGTCACAACGACTAATTAATTAATTTAACATGACTGATTTGATGCATTCGGCTTGTCTTTCAAAATTAACTAATAATTTATATAATTAACCAAAATAAAAGTTAACTTCATCCATTACCTTGTGTCACTAGTTCTTTTTTAAATGTTTTCTCCTGTGGAAGGTCAAAGAAGGAAAGAATATAAAATTAGAAATTACTCACATAAATAAGTCTCGCGTAGTATCGCTGCTTGAGATTGTGCAGCACTGTAGCGTCACTCAAGTACGTCATATTGCTCATATCCTCAATTTTCTCGTATTTGGGTGGATTCACTTGAGCCAATAGGTCTTTTTTTACGGTCTTCTCCTAAATCACGTATCGTTTCCGTTCATCAATCATTATAAAAATTTTGAAAAATATATTATCGAACAAAAACAAATCGAAATGAAGTGATTACATTTTGTTTAAATTTTAGGTTAAAATTTTGGTCAAAAAAAAAATTTAATCTCAACCAAAAACTGGACTACCCATAATTTGAGAACAGGTGCCGTTAGCCCGAAAAATGATTTCTTAAAATTAGCGGAAGGATTTTCATTAGTAGAATTATGGAAAATGGGATGGTAAAATATAAAACTGGATTGAGTACTAGTAATTAGAACAACGAACAATGAATCTTGGATGAATGCTGCTGGGGAATTAAATTACGTAAATCCGCATGTTAACTTGTAGATTTCAATTAAAATTGCTAATTTGTCGTGTTTTATGAATAAAAAATCATAAAAGCTTTTTCTTACCTCTCCACCTGGAATACCGACCGTGATGAGATCACCTTTAGTTCCACGAATCTCTCCAAGGATGAATCCTTCTTTATCATCAGGAACCCAGCAAGCCTTCTTGGCATCATAGGGCTTCGTTTGATCAATTCTCTTTTGTTCCAAAGACACGAATAAAAATTCCGTTGGATCCGGATCAGGACCGGTTGACTTTTTCTCGATGACCATTTTGTTGGATTCTGCTCAGACTCAGGTCAGGACACAAAAATGCAATTGAGAGCTACAGGAATTGAACAGCACTCGAGGGAAATTGAACAGCCCTTGAGCTTTCCTATATATAGAAGAGGAAGAAAGCGAATAAGAATTGAGATTGGAATTTAGATTTAGAACGGATTTCTGGTCGAGCTAATTTAGGACTGAGTTATGCTCTTAGAAAACGGAAAAGCAAAATAGGAGTAGTGGTTGCAGCGTTCTAGTTCAAAGATGATTATACTAAAAATACACTTCTCAAGAATTCCTTTCCTTGCTAGGCAAATTTTGCTAGGAAATTTCGAAATTTTAGCTTGAGTGCAGACACTCAGACTTGCTAATTGACGGCTAGAATCCGGAGTTGAGAATTTTTCTAAATGGTTGGGATACGAACTCCTGAACTTTCAGTACACGAATTGGGGATTCTAAAATTGAGATCTGAAGGATCATGGAATACTTTCACTTCTGGAATTTAATTTGTTAGAAGATTTTATTAAAATTTGTAAGTGACAATTGTAGTCTGGAACACTGAAACCACTTGAAGAGTTTCAAAGCGTTGCATTACTCTAATTCAAAATGGCTGCAGGAAATAAAAGGAATAGAATCGAGGTGACACTTACAGGATCGAAAGCTGTTCTGAGACTCGGAACGGAAGTGAAAATGGATTTTAACAGTTTCACTGTTCAGTTTTAGATTTTTTCCATTGCAGTAAAAAAAAAAGAAGCGACGAGTTATAATTGGTTAGTGGCAGAATCTCGTCATTCTCCTTCCAACCAAGAATACCTTCCCCGGCGTCTCCTTCTCCTGTATACAATTTCTAACCAGCCTCATGCCATTTTTGGGACACTCGGAACTCTGCCAAGAAGCATTCTAGGATTCTATCTAAGCATTTCTGAGTTCTAGTATGAACAGCGGATCGCTTGGTAGCGCTAGAATATAAGCGCCTTGCTCGTTTTTCTAGGGTCTGAAATTTTAGCGCATTTCTGTTAGTTTGTAGGATATAACATATAACTTCTCGTTAGATAATCTTGAGACGAGAAATAATTTAGGACGCGTCTTTTGCATTTTCAAAAGTTCTTTCATCTTCTATTCCTTCTTACACCTTCCATTTCCCCTACCGTACTACACACTCCTCATTTCGATTCCCCGAAAGCGTTGTCGTCTTCTTGGAATTCCATTCGCTATTTTCGGGCTTGAGGAGATTCGGTCTCTGAATATTGTTTTTGGGTTTTACAAGACATTTCATGAGCTTCACTCTTTCTTTCAATGACAGGCTTGCTCATGTAGTTGATAACTGAAACTATAAAAAATTTTCCTTGCAGGGACACTACTACATACATGTCTCCACCTACGACGACCCCACCCGAGCTTGCTCCACCTATGCCACCCGAAGAGGGTCCGGTCAAAATGGAAATTGACCCACCATTGTCACAGGTGTACTCTCAGGAATTCTCAGGAACTCCATTGAATGAATTAGCCAATGCTAATAATTTTATGGCTTGGCGATTATTGGAAAATGGAAATGAAGCAATGTCAGTGGAGGACTGCTATATTGGACTAGCTCTAAACCTGCGCAATCACTTTGAATTAAACGCTGCTGGCTACCAGCAGGCGCACCTTACCCGACGAGAGGCTATCTATCGGCAAATGAAAAATCTCATACCTGAAATGACTAAAATTTTGACTGAAAGTACTAATGAGAAGTTGTTGCTCTCCGTTCTGGGTAAGAGCAGTGTTAAATGTCTAATCGTTTAAATGCCAATTCGACGTAAAAAAATTGCGGCAGGATTTCGATTATGGAGCCAACAGCAAAATTACGTGTCCGCTTATGAAATTTTCGCGTATTCAGTTTTTTTAAAACCTTGTCTGGGTTGTTAACATTGAAGTCGCTTAACATTGAAGGAGAATTTGGACGTATTTCATGATAAGTCGTTACAATCAACGTTGATAAAACGATGATAAAATGAAACATTCCTTGAAATGAATAATTATTAATTAAATAATTAGTTCATATTTCTATAAATTTACAATTTGATTACATTGTCTTTCTTTTTTCTTAGTCTGATCTGGAGTTTGATAACGCTCGTTAAGATTTTTGTTCTTGTTCTAGATTTTTGTCACGTCTTATACGAAGATGTAACAAGCGTGACTCGGACGTTGTATCTTTTCCCTAGTAGAGGAATTGGGAAAGCTTACTTTTCTTCCTTCAGGGTCTTATTGGACCTAGGTCGTTTGAGCGTGAAGGTATTTATTAGACCTAAACCAGATCAAATTGGCTTAGAATGAACTTGTGTCAATCTTAAATTCAATTATTAATTAACTAATTGAATTAAATCATTTTAGGAACAAGCAGCGAGAGTCATATTACAAATTCTTCAAACGTACCAAAAGTGCGGGAAGTTTGAAGAGACAACTTCTCCCATCTTGGATTTTATGTTGAGCGCTGATTTGGATGAGTGTTTCATCAAGTGTCTTGATTTGAATAACAACCAAATTTTCAAGTAGGGTTTTGACCAGTTATACTATTAGAAAATGTCAAAAGTGAAAATTAATTTGACACCTGATTTATTCCCTTTCTCTTTTATGTTGATTTATAGTAATGTTATCCAAATCTTCTCAGTTTTGGTGACTATTCCACACTTTCCGGCCGACAGAATCATTTCCACGATTCAGCGAAGTCTACGTGTGGCTCATCTGACAATTTCTGAGAACGACTTCGATCGGAACGTCTATTTTAACTTTCTCTGGGCGGCTTTCAAAGTCTTGTAAGCTTAAATATATCAATTACATTTCCAAAAGTACTTTTCATCGATTTCTGAAACTTTATTGTTGATGTTATTTGTATTATGATAACCTAACAGCAGTATGATTTTTTACCTAAATTTTAATTCATGAAGAGATCCAGCTCGACTTCTGCAATTTGAGCACCGAATAATGGGGCTCTTCGAATCGCTTCTCTTCAACAGTCAAAATGAACCTGAATACATGGCGTGTCACCACTTTGGTGAATTTGCAATGCTTGTGGGATCCTATGACATTTTTAACAAACTAGTTGAACCCGGATCACTGGCCTTAGTACAAAAATTACTAAGAGTACCTCGCCTTCGACAAACGCTTGGTAAACTTTTTGGTTTTTAAAATTTGACGTTTCATCATTTTAGAATAATGTAATCCAACAAATATAGAACAACGTAATTTTTTTAATCGAGTACTCCATTCTTTTTTCTAGCATCATATCTACTTCAAGAGGATGCATTTATACTGTCTTTGGATTCCGGGCTAAACCTATCAGCTGGCATTTCGCGAGGTGTATCCGCGGTTACCATCCAACTAATGGATATTGTGAATTTCGCTGATGATGAGGTTGAGATCAGTGTAAGTTCCAGGATTCGCAGTTAGCTGTAGATTCTCACAGCAATGTTCAGTTTCTTGATTCTAGAATTTCTTTGTCGTGATATTCTTATGTAATGTTGCTAAATGAAATGGCGAATGTGAATTGAAAAGAGCCGGAGCAGAAGATCCGTTTATGAAAAGTTCATGTTGAAAACTTTAGTCGATTCTGGGAACTTTATTTTCAAAATTATATGACGCGTGAATGGAGAACCATGAAAATTTTGCAGAATCCACAAATGAAAACTAGGAATTTAATTAATTGGGGTTCCTCTTACACTTGACAGTGAAGCCTCTAGGAAGTTCCTTTTGTTCTCGTATTGATGGTTGAGTGTTACCATCATTACTGTGGGTGTTTAAGTCTCCTTGTTTCTCATTAAAGGAGATCTTATGCTCCTGTAATTTTCCTAATGGGTCTATATTTCTAGAAACTAGAAACCATAGTACTTTCTAAATGACGAGGAGGCAAGCTTTCCCAGTAGACTCTCTCATTCATAATAATCAAATGAAAATTTATGAGGTGAGCAGCAGAATGCCTTATGGAGAAAGTAAAGTGAAAATTGAAATTCCCTTTCTGGTTTCAGTTACGCTACTCTAACGCATTTCATGGTAGTTTTGAAGTAGAACTTAACGGCGTGTTTGCTTAAGACAAACTATTTATTCATGATTATGATTTGGTTATGTATTTAATGAAATCTTAATTTATATTCCCTTTTGTTTCTAAAGTTTTGAACGAAAAAGCTTTCAGAAAACTTTCATTCCATACACTTCAAAAATTCACAAACCGGAAGAACTTCGATGTGGTTCTTGTTCTTCGTTTTTAGTTGCAGTATTTTTCTGAGTTTTTAGTTTAATTCTTAAGATCAGCCTTCTCCCATTTTCTTTACGAGAAATGCAAAAATTTTAATAAAGTACATGAATACTAAAATATATTTTTCCCAGAATTGAGGTACCGGAATTTTAAAATTGCGTTGAAAAGAATCTCCGAGAATTCAGTATTTTTTGGATTATTTAGTTAAAAAAAATTTTTTATTCGATTTAAAGAAATAATTCTGAGTGTCCAACTCCGAAGGTTCAAAACTTTAGTTAATAATTGTTGAACTAATTGGTGAACTAATTGGTGAATATTTTAATCTCAGAGTAATGAAAGGATTAATTGGGATCTATCAAAAATGGCAACTTTCCTGACTATATCAACATTGACTGTTGTCACTGCCAGTTTGAATCCGNTGAACTAATTGGTGAACTAATTGGTGAATATTTTAATTTCAGAGCAATGAAAGGATTAATTGGGATCTATCAAAAATGGCAACTTTCCTGACTATATCAACATTGACTGTTGTCACTGCCAGTTTGAATCCGATGCTCGACTTCTTCATTTCAAATCTAAGACACAATTTGAAGAACCCACTTGTCCAGGTCAAGAGAAAGCAAGATTTAATACACAGAGTTTTTTAAAGCGTGCTCGACTTTTTCCGCTTTCTCTTTTTTCATTTCATTTTCCTCAAAAACCGGGAACGAGCTAAGTCATTTGAAAGACAGCATTTAACTCCTACCCCACCAGCCTATTGCTCTAGATTTTAAAATCCAGAAATGTGGTTTCCAGTTTCTCAGAAAACCGAAATCAAAAAAGAGAAAGCGTAGAAAGTTCAACACGCTTTAAAAAACTCCCTGTAATGCAAAGAAAAAAAATTAATAAATATTTTTTTTAGATACTTGAAAGTGATGGGTCCTGTCGCATGCACAAAATTTCAAACGTCTTGAACCAAATTGAAGCGTTTCTTCAGAATTTACAGCTTCGAACCAGCGTAAGTTACGTTTTTGGTCTGTTGTTTCGCCTGTTTAAGTATCCTGTTTGTTTGTCCCTTAGTGTTACGTTACGGATTTTAATTGTCCGTTTTAGTTTCTTTTCATCATGAACGTTAATTTTTGTACTACCGTGCGTTACGTCCATTGGCTGTTTTACTAAAGCACTTTCTTTCGCAATTTTCTCAGTCGAATATTTGGATCTTGCGATCTGCTGAGTTTAATATTTACGCCATTTTTCACTGTCTAAGGATTCTGGTGTTACAAGATATGTATTTTGCATGATTTCTGGCTAATGTTGATGGGCATTGACACATCAAAAGCACTTAGGCGTTGACCTCCTGCTTACCTCGAATGCTCAGGGAAGAAATGATTTATGAGCCTCTTTCTTCATTGTGGTACACCTTTAGCCAACTGAGGATGATATATTGCTTGTCGTTGGTAAAAGGAGTGGAAAGTTTCTCCATTTCCGTCTTCCCCATTTCACCACGAGTATTATTATGCTTAGAAGTAATTTAAGCTGCACACTTTAAATTATACCTGGGTTTACTTGCTCTCCAAAGTTTTTATGTCTTTTTAGAGTATACACAAGCTCTCAAGACATTTTAAAAGAAAATGAAATAAAAGGAAAACACAAAGCAAGGGAACTCTCAGAAAGTTTGAAGAGAACAAGAGAAAGTTAGAAATTGAAGGTTTCCGCTTTCTCTTGTACTTTTTATGTTGATGCTGATGGCCAAGGCAAATCCTTTTCCTAGGAAAATCCCTACTTTTCTTTAGGATGTAAAATTGATGAAGGTTTACTGTTTGGCATGTTTATCACTAAACTTCTTTTTATGATTTCAGTACCGGCTGTTACTTTGTACGCGAGCTAATCCTAATGTGCCCTTTGCTTTTCCCTTCGTGCAGGGCCCATAAAAGGAGTGTGCTTTTATTTGTTTCTCATTAATTAATGGACGCCATGGCCTTAGTTTTTGAAAAAGGCTTGACTGGACTCTAATGGCTTCATCCTCGCGTAGCCAGTACAGGTTGAAATACGCTCAGCGATTACAGGAGCATTTTTTAGTACATCACCCTGTTTCGTGTGGCTAGGAGACTGTGGGCTTTAATGACTTCTGTGAAATTGTGCCCATGAATAATTTATGAACAGTGTAAAATACCGAAAACCACTGCATTTCCATTTTATTTCGTCTTCCAAAATCGTGGGATGACTGCTTTATCCTTTTTGACTATCGTTGAGCTTCGCATAAATTTAGTCTGAGGTTATGGGATCATCTTTTGGGTCAAGAGCTGAAATCACGCAAAATATGTTAATGACTTCATTTCAGGCAGGGTCGAGGGTTGACGCTCGTTTTATATTTTCGTACTTTACTTTAAACTTTCCCTGGAGGGATGAGAATTGCTTACTTTTAAATAAAATATTTTTTAAACTTATGAGATTCCGAGGTTAAATGGATTAACGTGACTATACATTTTATGTTTTTCCAGTTGACTGTTGAACAAGATGAGAAGATCTGGGAGACGCTGCTGGAGATACAGGCATTCGTCGAACGACAACGTGAAAACGAAGGCTCATCACACTGCCTTGAAGATTCGGACAGAATCCAACTAGATCCAATTTATATAAAGTCAACACAATACTTCCTCAGGTGTTATATGGCCCATGTAACTGTTTCAGAAGTCTCATCAGCATTTTTGAAATATTTGGAAAGATATGTACAGGCAATGGGAAATGAGGTAAACTTGTCCATAACAATATTGAGCTATTTTACAACGAGACTGGGGAACAAAATAGCCGAATTTCGGCTCGGTATATGGAAATTCGGAGAAAACAGAAAGCTGCATCCCGGTGACCATTGTTTACCCAAAAACGAACAGAAATAAATGTGGGATATCAAACGGTTTCGTTCCAACTGGGAACAGATATTTCATGCAGGTTAAATGCAGGCGTTGTTATTCCCATTAAAACGCCTTGAAACCTTGGCCATAACGTCATTGGCTTCGGTTTGGGTGTTTTTGAAACTTTACAGCCATTATTTTTCTGCGCATGCGTATGCTTGTTTCAGAGAATCTGAAATGGTGGGATACGTTGTACATGGCATCTGTATCGATGGGTCTTGGTGAAATTCTCTAGGAATTTCCAACGCTTGCATTGGTGAACAAACTTATTTCCACTGGTGTATCCTCAAAAGTTAGGCGTTATGTTTCTTGATCCTCCTTGTTTAATTTGGGAAATTTATAGAATTATCGAGCTGTTGAACATGTTTCGGTTTGCAGCTTCTAGCTAATTTGAAATTACCATTCGGTTCCTTGGTTTTTGAGCCCTTTAGGATTCCTCGACCTCAATTCAAAATAATTATTCCAAAACTGTTTTCCTGGGTTTTTGTTGTAACATTAGTCGAAGAGTCGTGACGAAGTTTTTACTCTAATTGAAAATTACGACCAATTGTTCTGGGCCTGACACTGTAGGTCAATTTCAATTTCAATTTATTATTATTCCTCTACTTTTGAATTCAGTTTACGAATTTATTGGCGAACTGGTTGGAAAAATGTTGGCTCAGAGCCCATAGAAGAGGAATAATTTTCAGAGCGAATATTAAACACCAGGAAGTGAATGTCGAGTAGGGGAAACTAAAATGGAGAAACTGGAAATAGAAGCGTTAATTAGAACGAAGGCTGGATTGAAATGGAGTTCGATTAATTGAAAATTGTTTCAACAAAAAGAGAGACATAAGCCTCGTCTCATGCACAATTTTCAATCGATTCCAGAACCTATTTTCCTGTCTTCTCCAGAAGTTTAGCTGCTTCCGTGAAGTCAATTAAAGGCTCCTGAGGATGGGAAGAGTTAAACTGGTGGATGTGAAAAGGCTTGAGACTTTTGGTTTCTTAAACTTTGGAGTCGGAGTTTGTTTTGTCTAAATTCGATACTCCCTACGTTGTCTTTGTGAATTGGTCTTTCCTTAATTTATCCGAGTTTAATTAATTCAGGAGAAACTTTCAGGATACATTTTTCTACCAGAGACAAATTATTCCCCTTATTTGAAGCAACTTAAGCCTCCGCCTCTTGTCGACTTCCACGAGATTGGATTATACAGCCAGGGCCGACTGACTCGAGTTTGAAAGTGACGCTGATTGGTTTCAGTAGGAAGTCAATTTAGATTCTGTATTCTACATTTTAGTTTTAAATTGAACTCAACTTCCTATTAGATTACATGTGAACTGAAATTATATTTCAGGTGGAGAGCGCGAGCGTCTGTGGATGCGTATGAAAGTCAGGCTTTTAGTTTCATTAAAATAGACAGGTGAGTAAAAGTAATTAGAAAAGGTTGAAAGGGTATAATGCGGTGGTACTGCGAAAAACCTTTGGTTAGAAAATTAGAAAACCAAATGTTGTAGTTTATTTTTCGGATAGTAATGATTTTAATTGCATTTCCGTGTTCGGAGAGTGAATTCCCATATGTTTGGTGTCTGTTTAGCTAAACCGAAAGGTCAAAGGTTGTAATTGCTTTATCATGTTGACATGAATTAAATTAGGTTAAATAACCGGAGAATTGAGAGATTACTTTCCAAGTCAGTTTGACATCAGAATAGTTTTAGTGGTTAGGCTTACTTTGTCACCTTAATTTGATTTCACTACACCAGTGTGTCTCAAGGAATTAAGGATGTTCGGCTGAAAGTTTTTTTCTTAGGATTTTGACTGACTAAGTTAGACTTTTCTGGACGTGCTTGGAAGAATATGAAATTGCTTTAATTTGACGAAGACAAAGTTGTTACATTTCTTCTGCTTCATTTCCAAAATTCAATTGAGGTAGAAAAGTTAATTTGGGTGGTATATAAAGGCAAAAGGAAAGGCATGGAATGAACATACAAAATGCATTAGGAATCTTCTCCCACGAGACCTTGGAAGCTTCCTGGAACAAATTTCCTTAAAGTTCTGGGTACTGGAAGTGCCTGAAAATTATATTTCAGACAAACTAACAATAGGAAACACTTTGCAAAATAGGAATAGAGTTAGAATGAACTGACAAAAAGTTTTTATTACTTGTTACCTACTGTAACCCAGAAATTCTGACTATTTACTTGATGTCGCAGCGTTTCAGCTTCGGCTCACGTTTGCCGTTTTCACGGTTGTTGCTGAAGAATTTTGTTTCGAAAATTGTGTTAGATTTGTGTGCTTAAATCGCCGTTGCGTTCTAGAACCAGTATAGATTTTATGGAAGATTTTATAAAGCTTGGGCTGACTATTTGCTTGGCTGAGGTTGAGTGGCATTCTGGCATTGACGTTTTAAAAGGAACTTGACTTTTAATGAAGAATGAGAACGGAGCGGAATCTGAAGGGGCTTTAGGCGAAATAGGTTGAAAACAATAGGAAATGAAGCCCTAGAATAAGTTAATGAAAAATTCAAGGATGTGACATGGAGTATGAGCATGAATCAAGAGATGATCATGATCATATAAGATGAAGTTTGCTAAAGATAGATCCAAAAACGTTATGATACGAAAACATTTTTGTAAACTCTAGACATGTCTAGAGCCATCGGATCATCGGAAGATTCCACTGGATATCTTCAAAATGCCCAAAATATTTCTCATTAGTAATTCCTAAGTATTGTAAATCAATGTGGGATATCAAACGGTTTCGTTCCAACTGGGAACAGATATTTCATGCAGGTTAAATGCAGGCGTTTATTCCCATTATAACGCCTTGAAACCTTGGTCATAACGTCATTGGATTAGGTTTAGGAGTTTTTGAAACTTTACAGCCATTATTTTTCTGCGCATGCGTATGCTTGTTTCAGAGAATCTGAAATGGTGGGATACGTTGTACATGGCATCTGTATCGATGGGTCTTGGTGAAATTCTCTAGGAATTTCCAACGCTTGCATTGGTGAACAAACTTATTTCCACTGGTGTATCCTGTAGCGTAATTATCAGGAATATTGGAGCTCTAATGACATGGTCTGGAAAACAAAAATGCTCCGACTCAATTTAAATTGTCTCTTCTTTTATTTTCAGAATTCCTTGAATGCAAGATCCCTTGAAACAAGACACTTGTTCGACAATAATACTAAGAATTCTTTTCTGAAAGCTATTGCAAAATGGTTGATGCTGTCTGAAGACTCTGAAGCAGACGACGGTTTCCAAAATACGAACTTGGACAAGCGAACNCTGAAGCAGACGAATTTCACAATGGATTATCGACGTCATCAAATTATAATGGGTGCTAAAATAGCGATTACTGCATCCAACACCGCTTTGGAAAAATTGCGTTCAGAAGACATGAAAATTCGCTCATATTGTTTGGAAAACAGATATGAAAAACCAGCTAAAAAAACAAGCGACTGTTTCCCTGGAAGGTATGTAAATCCTATTGATTAATCATGGTTAACAATTAATTATTTTTTATCTCAGTGCCTGTAACAGGTTTCTCTTGTTACAGAAGCAGAGAACAAGTGAAGATGGACTTACAAGCGAACGTCAACAAACGGCTAAAGGAATTGCTAGATGTGAGAACGTATAAATTTTTGTTAAACATGTTCTGAATACCAAGTTGTCTTCTGACCTTAAGTATTCCTGTATACTAGGCCATACGTGATTCGTATTCGTATGATCATACGAATGAGGATACTCCCACCAGAATTGAAGATCTTGAAGGAATAATCGGAAACGCGTGCAATTTGCCTTCCGGAGGTTCTTATATAAATGATTCTTTGAACCTACCGGAAACCGTGTACGACTTAACTATAGAAGAAGAGTAACTAGTAAGATTAATTTGCTTCGGAAACTTTAACAACTTGTATTTCTTTGTATTTGTATTTATCCATTTCTTACTCCATTTTATTTACTAGGTATTTAGCTCTCGTAAACACAATGGAGATGAGACGTGCGTTTGCTGAAAAAAAATCAAAGGTCGAAAAACCTTTATTTAAAATGGTAAGAAATAATAGCTAACTATAATTACTTTGCCAAACTTTAAACTAAAACTTCAAATTCAAAAAAACAGCGTCATAATTTTTTAAAAAATATTTAGTACCCGAGAGGGACTACACGGTTCTTGTAGATGAAACACCGTACGTAGAATCTTGGCTCATCTCTCTACTCTAAATATTTCTAATATTCTCATATTTAATTCTATTTGTTTAATGTCCCTAGACCGTCACCATCAACACTGAAACCTCCATCCATTTCCAGTTCGAAACAGGAGAAGAGGTAACTTCCTTCCAGCAATTAATAATAATTTTATTCAAACACTCTTCAGATAATTAAATTATTTAATTTTGATATTTATTTCTTCGTAGAAAAAATGTCACGGTCAATGACCATGAGCTGTTGAAAAAAAGACTGGTCTGTGCTACAGCTTCTCAACGGTTCGGCGATGATGCGCGCATGTATAGTGCCTTCAACTACTTCTGCAGAGAATTGATGGTAAAAGAACGAATTGTTTTCCTTTATTTGGTTTGTTTTCCTAACCTCTGCATAAATTCAAAACTTTTATATTTTTTACTTTTTTTTTCAAACAATTTTTTTACAGTCTTATTTTCTACTAGGTCAAGGTATTTTGTATTGGGATAAGTTATGTGAGGTTATGGTTAAAGTTTTTTTTAACTCATAAACTCTCATCTCGTGCCCAAAAAACTCCAAAACTTTTTTTTGTCTCATTACCCTTGACTTGGCTCTTGGCCCTATCACGGGGCTTCGGGCTACTCACTTATCGTGTCTTTACACCCTTCTGGGCAACCCACAAGGGGTCTAACGAGCT
>JABASL010000599.1:0-15519 GCA_019775825.1 Neanura muscorum | reverse complement strand
TTGGGTCAAAGGTTAAACCCGGTGACTACGCCTCGGTCCAAGGTTAAACCTGGGGCCCAGTCTTGGGTCAAAGGTTAAACCCGGTGACCCGATCAATATTCAACTGATTGTTGAATTCAAGAACGAGAACTACGATACAAGAAAGTAGAACAATTTTGTTAAATGTGAAAGCGATATTCGGGTCTTCTTGTAATGCAAAACCCCAAAATTATCAATTTATTCGTGATGACGAAATTTTGTACTTGCCGAGATTTTTTTTTCTTTTTTTTTTGGCTGCATGTGCCATTTTTTTCTTTGCCATTTTCGAATTTTTTTTTTCTTCGGCTTTAAGATGTTTGTTTTTTTTTCAAGCCATGGCATTTGAAATCTTTTACAATTTTTTTCGATTATTTCATGAATCATCCATGCATTATAAAGTTTTCACAATTACAATAATTCGATAATTAGGGTTTAAAATTCTCTCTAAAAATAAGCTAGAAATCTTTTGAATATTTTATAACAGACTACTACATTATTAATATGGTAAGATTTAAAATATTAATTAGTATTATGTACAGGCAAGAGAAATGGAATCAAATTAATTCAAAGCAGTTTAGAAATGGCTTTGAACGGAAATAATTACATTACACTTAATGTATTAATTCTAAGTATTAATGCCTAACATCAAGAGTATATTGTTAAAATATAACAATTAGTTATCACAATATCAGTAAAGACAAGGAGGGGGTATGCATTAACCCTTCTCTTTGCATTTCCTGAGACATACTTTGGATAATTGACCCTAATAATATACTCTCTTTTATAACTTTGCATGAATTCCCTTTAATGATTGGAGAATGGAAGGTTGTTTTAAAAATTTAAATAACTACTAGGGAGCTGCAAGACAAGATGGTGGAAACGTCAAAACCCGGAACAAAAACCGGTCAGTGTCAAAATAGTGACAGTTTAAGTCAGGGCAGAGTATCAGTTTTTTAGTGGACCGGTTTTGACGTAGGACCACCACACAAAGGGTAAGACAGGGAAAGAAGGGTGGGGGTATTGATTGGTCTTGTGATATTAATCACTATTGACTTTCCTTTTTGTGATTACCAAAAACTAGTAAAGACGATATACTTGTTCACCTAAATTTTTGTGAAAATTAACCTTACCCTTTAAATAATTGATTTAGCTTAAGTTTGAATGTTAACTTAAAGGAATATGCGAGGATTACTTCTGTACAAGTAACTAAAATTAAGAGAAGCCTATTTTGAACTCTAATAAAAGATTAGTAAGGAATAGGTTTTGGTTCACGTTTTGCTTAACTTAAATGTCATTTTGCTGACCCTTCTTCTTTAGGCTTGTGAGAATTATTTCGGTTTTCGACTTGCTTGTTTTACACTTCAATATCTTCTCTAGTTTCTACTTCTTCATCCGGTGACCCGTTCTTAAATTCATCCTTCTGTGGAACAACCCATTTAATGTCCAAAATATGATCTTTGTAGACTCTTCCCTTCAAGTAAGCAGCCTCCGCACATTTCCGATTTTCGTATGTCATTGTTAGAGAAGGCCCAATGTAATCTGGTTTGTGGTATGGTACGAGTCCATATTGCTAAATTTCAAAAGAAAGTGAAGTCAGCCTACTTAACGTTTTCAATTTCCCCAATTTTATACTTACAGCGAAATGGGCCATCAATTCGGGAAGAATACTTGACGGAAAATTTGTTATCAGGAGCGTGGTTGGTCGACGATCCACTGTCCGTGATACTCTATAACATAAATGAAACAATGAAAATATAACTTGTGTAATTTCAATAATTTTCGGGAATTAAAGATGGCTTGTGCAGTTATTAGCTCACCCGCCCCCTCGCATTATTTTCAGGCCCCGTCCCGCAGACACTCCACGAAAGCCTCCCCCTCCTCTAGCAGCGTACGCCTGATGGCGTAATTCAGCTACTTTCTTTTGCAAGGCCACTGTATCTCCACCTTCCAGCTCAGTGTTATATAAATCGAGTTCTGCGTCCAGGATGTCACGGACCGGCTGTAAGTCATTTAAAATAAATGGAATAATTAATAATTAACATGAAATTATGTTAGTAATATTTTAATTTGGATCTGATTTCGGAATTTACCTCTTTCAGATTTGGTGGCTGTCCATGACTTTGAGGTTGTTGGTGGGCAAATGGAGCTACAAGTGCCTTACCGCGAATTGGCTGTTGACTCCCAACGTCCACTCCCTTCTTAATTGTTTCAATACTCTCTTGCAATGTCTTGATCAACTTCATTAGCTCTTCTCGTTCTTCCGGCTTCATGCCCTTGTTGTTTTCCAATTTATTAATCAATTTCTTTTGTTGCTCAATTTGCTCACTCAACATGATTTGCTTCTTCTTTTGTAGGTCGTGCATTAGCTTAATTGTTTCCCTCTTCTTTTCTTCATTGACCCGTTTTTGCTGCTCATGAGCGGCTAGTTGCTCTTGAGATTTCTTGATGGCTTCCACGGCCTATTAAAAATAGAGATTAGAAATAGAGAATTTTGTGTCAGTTGTACTCAAATTTATAAGGAATATTGATATTCAGTCTCACCTGAACCTTTTCTTGTGAAAATTCCTTTTTCTGCGGTTGAGGATTGTAGAAAGTTTTGGTGACATTAAGACCTGACATGATTACCCTTTCGTTTTCTGCTTCATTCATCTCCTCATCAACAAAGTCTGGGGTTCCAAGACGGCTCTTTGCAGATACACGAGGGGGAAACGGAACCATTTCAGTCTCTTCATTTTCCTATTAAAAAGTTAAAGTTAAAAAAGTAAAGGTAAAATCTTTGTAACAATGTCGTAACATTGTAGGTTCATACCTTCTCTTTGTTATGCCAAAAAACTCTAATAAAACGGTTGTTGAGGACTGCTTCAGTTGACTTGTAAGCAGAATATGCCTCGGCGGGTGAAGAAAATGTAATCAGAGCTGCTTCCGGATCATCTTCAAAATTAATTTGAATGTTCACAATCTTTCCAAATTGAACAAAGTGACTGTTCAAATCAGAAATTGTATTCTGAGAGCTTGGAATCCTCTTGACTTCAAGAGAACAATTGGTGTAGACTTTGGCTTTTCCGCCGAGCCGGGAGTGATCGAACATTCCACCACGACCACCACGCCCTCTACCTCGGAGACTGTGACGCTGTTGTTGTGGAAACATGAGACCCATGTGATGATGCATCGGTGGAAAAGGCATCTCCTCTTCCATCGGTGGCGGACCATGGACAGGAACGTTGATTAGCTCACGAGAAGGCATCGGAAACATTGGCGGCCGTAGCATGAGTCCACCACGCATTCTGGGACCTACCGACATAAAAGAAATTGGTACAACAGGAGTACTTTTTGGTAATTCCTGGTGCTCAGCATTCGCAAGTTGTGTTCTAGCTTACCTCCTGGATGGAACGGCGGCATTCCACCCCACATCATAGGTCCAGGATTATGCATTTCTTCGTCTAAAAGTATATACAACTATCGAAATTGCCCTGGATTAAAAAATAAGTCAAGTCGGAAAACTTACTTATCATTGGCCGATTTGGGCGAACTAAACCAAAATCTGGAGGATCAGTACGATAAGGTATGGGACCGTGATCTCCCTCTGGATCAATTTGAACTGTTCGCTTCATTCCCGCGACCCCTCCCACATCTTGAAGAACAACTGGATTCTGCCCATGGTCATAAGGACAGAGCTCACCACGCATGCACAGACCTCGCTCTAGAAAAGCAAACACATTTGAAAGATTACATTGGGTTAAAAAAAATCAAACTATTACTCAAAGTGAGTTAACATACCGTCAAAATCTTTGCAGCGGTTCCCAATTGAGTTTTGAGCATATTCTTCCAGTTCTAACAAACAGATGAAGTTAAATAAGAAGCTGTTCATGTAATTATAAAAAATTTAACTATACATAAAGGTGATTTTGAGGAATGAGCTATATGCAAAGGATACAAATGAACGAAATCAAGATCAGACTAAATGTAAATCACACTACAAACCAAAAGACCAACAGCCAGCCAGACATAATAAGCAGGCAGACAGGCAGAGGGTTTGATGATAAAAAATCAACCTCTTACTCGGAGCAACTGCATTATCAATTCGGCCTGCTTGGTCACTGGCGGCACTTGCAGGTACAGCGTTACCACTTTTCGTTTCCATACCATCTAATCTGCTTCTCAAAGGTGAACGACCTGGTGAACGTTCTCTCTTAATTGGGGACCGGATCCTTTTAGGTTCATATACACCGCTGTTGGTACTTCCACCACTACGTTGACTACTGGTGGTATATCGTGGAGAGCGTGAACGACTGTATGGTGACGTAGAACGATTCCGGGAGTTTCGTCTAATGTAAAAATACACCTGACGGTTTTCTGGAATCATAATTATTTTAGCATTTACAGAACACAAACATACCGACGGTTATACACATCTCGGTCCGGTCGGCGTCCAGGTGATCGTTTCATAACACCTCGATGACGGCCCGTTCGAGGATATTCCTTCGGGCTCCACGACCGACGCATTCGATCCCTTGACCTTGACCTATTTCGCCTAGGACTTCTTGACTTCCGTCGTTGTAGTCTATCATTTTCCTACAAGCATAGATATCTCATATGAAATAAATAGTATAAAAACTGTAACTTTCTCTATACTCTATATGTATGTATGTCTCTGTATGTCTATACTCAACAAACCAATTTATCTTTCCTAACTGAATTTCCGCTTCCGTTGCTTCCTCGAACTGATTTGGTAAGACGCTTGAAATTCGCGTCGGCTGCTAGTATTTCGCTCTCATTTGAATTGCTTGACTCAATAGTAGTATTCAAGATATCACTATCAGTACTGACTTCCAACTCCTCTACAGAACTCGCTTGCATTGACTCGGAAGACGTGTTCAAGTCAATGACTTCCATTGAGCGATCCCGTGTATCCTTGTTGGATGTTGTTGAAGAGGCGGTAGTGTCGAAAGGATTTGGTATTTCGTGGTACGGGACAAGCTTCTTTCCTTGATTGAGCATGTACACCGTACCGTCACTTGGATCCTCAATCTCCATATACTCTTTACCGTTCAGGCAGACAAAGAGTCTCTCTACGAAAGGAATTGTTTCTAACAAAACAAAATAGGCTACAGTTATTCAACTATAACATGACATTCAAGATTGCATTTTATATCCTAACTTTATAGCAATTTGACCTACGCTGTTGTAGAAAGACGTCCAGCTGATCTATCATGCCCTGTTTCAACTCAGCGTCCGGCTTATCTTTTCTTATTAAGGCAATCACATATTTGCTCAGTGCGGATGGATCTGCATCACACCTGTAAAAAAATTAATAAACAGTTAATAAGCATTAATAATCCGTACGACGCTGACATCAATTATATAAAATTCCCTATCCCTATCCGTAGCCCTAAATCCTAAATAACGGTCATAACCATGATGATGACACCGAACACGAAAATAGACAATTTGCACTAACCAAAAGAGATCGTTATTTTTACACCTGCAGTTATCAACGTGTTAGTTAACTACTCAGGTTAGTAAATCAGCTAAACAACTCAGCTATAATGTCAAAAAATCAAACCCAAGATGGGTCTAGCAAGAAAGACAGGGAAGAAATGACTGGCAAAAACTGAAATAGAATTTGCGAGGGGCAGCCAGGGCAGGGTTGACCAGTGCCCGGTTCATGCATCCAAGTTCAGAAAATTGAAAAGCACTCGTCATCCATCCTGGCTTTTTTGGTCGGAAATTTCGGAAACGATAATTTATTGCATGTTTCCGAAATACACGTAACATGTTTCTTGTTTTCCGATGAGAAATGCAAAACAAAGTTTCCCGTGCAGTCATTATTTCTTTCATTTCAACCAATACCGGACTAATAAATAATAATTAATTCCAGTGGAGATGTTAACGTATGGTCATTTTCTAACTGCCAAATTTTAATTTTCCCTCTTCTACTTCCCCTCTCTTTCTCATGTGAAAGAGAAGAGGGAAAATCAAAAAATTGGCAGTTAGTAAATGACCACAGGGTAACATGGATTAGTATTCGAAAGTTTGCAAGAAAACGTTTTCTAGGTCCAAGTCCATATTTGTAATTTCTGTCATTTGTTAGACATAATTCGGTACACAAAAGGCTCTTTTCAATATCAACATAAAGAATCAACTTAAACTGTTTGATATCCGCTACCGTGTGGTCAACTGCTAACTACAATTTTTGATTTTTCCTTTTCTTCCTCCCAAAATTAAAAAAATTGTAGTTAGCAGTTGATCACACGTTATCTTAGGGTACTCTTAATATACAAATTGCTTATATTTGGTTTACATTATATTTAGTCTAATTACTGGATACCCCCGTTACATGCCATTTACAACCTCGTGGAGAATATTTAATCTCTTTGTTGATAACCCCCCCCCCCCGGGTTAGGGTTGGGGTTTGCAGTAGGGGACATAAAAAACAGTTAACCCAGTGTTAAGTTAACACTGGGTGTTATTGGGTTAACACTGGGTGTTATTGGGTTAACACCGTTAACCCAATAACACTACCATGACCAGAAGTACCCGTATGAGAAGTGTAGATACCCCTGTTTCCGAGTGGGCAGGTGGTTTTTTGGTATCTGAACACCCGCAACAATCCACTGAACTCTGACATCTGACTGGACTGGACCGAAATTGTCGTAATCCGGGTTTTCAGAGCGGGATTTTTAAACATAAATTATTCAAATTAGTTTTGTTTTCATTTTCAATTAATCAGTTTCGTCTGCCGCCGTCGTCAGTCAGTAACCTTTACATGTTGGTGACCTAAACCGTTTATATCAGTAATCAACAACGTTTTTAAGTGCTTGTGACTTGGCCGATTCTCCAACAGATATTGCTGGTAAGATCCATTAACATAATGTTACTATTAAAGACTAGGTAATCGCTGAATGACCTCACTGACCTCTTGAAATCTAGTTTTGGTTTAATATAAGATAAAAATGAATAACGTATAGATTTTAGACTTACAACTTCCGAAGCTGAATGGTAAGCCAAAGACGCAGCAATTCCGTATTTTCGATTATCATTCTCCGTTTATAAATGAAATATTTAGGGGATATAGTAATTGATTTTGATTGTGAAGGAAGTTTAAGTTATTAACAGACGGTTCTTGTGAGGCTGTAAGCTGAATCCAGATCAAATACAAATATTAATAACTTTGCAGAAAATTGAATTGAACCACTGTATGTCTGTCTGTGACTTACTTTTTGAGAAACGCAGCGCATTCTACGGCGCACGCCTGCCCTATGGCCATATGCCTTTATACTTCGTTCTCAGCAGGTCAATCAGCATAGTACAAAAAATTGTTTTCAAATTTATACTTTACACTCACTCTTCTCCTCTATGCTTGATTTGTGGAAACCCAAATGCAAAAAAATTGGAATCCTCTGCCCCTACAAGGCTGTAAAAGTGTGAGTGGGGACCAAATTTGCACAAGATTTGTGAAAAGTTGACCTTTGACATGTAGTAAATCCCTTGTAGAAGCTATATTTTGCTTTTGGGTTGATTTGAGTTCATTTGAAGCTGTGTAAGGTCGAGTGGTTTGCAAAATTTCCACCTATGAATCCTGTTTTCGTAGATTGTGAACTGCCCCTTTTGTGTTTTGCAATTTTGATAAGGTTCCAAACGCAATGCTTTTTCAGTTTTTGGCACCCTCTGGAATGTCGAAATGAACTCGGATAAATTATCTTGTCTCCCTACGATATCTCCTCCTCCGCTATCAAAAATCTAAAAATGCAACAAAACATAGTGTAGTCAGCTGTTAAGCTAATTAGGTTTCAGGTTTATAGTTTTTACTTTCTAAATTTAAAGTTAATCAGTCCTTACCTTAGAGTAATTAAAATACAACAGAGACTGTCATCCATAGCTTCAACCGCCTTCATCCTTGTGAGTGAAACTTTTGAGTTTTAGAATTTTAAAATGCTAGATTGGGTCACAACATTGACAACGGGATTTTATGGATATTGGTGTTGTAACCCTTTGATGATTAGTAAGCTAGGTTACCGCGGCTGTTTATGGGCGGTTACCGTGAGGGTTTACCATTGTCGTCTCCAGCCGAATTGATTTTGGTAACCATGTTTTGCCGATTGATTCACTTGTATTATTTTGACAGGTTTGGAAACACTATGGGAAAGCGGAAGGCAAAGCCACTGCTTGCCGTACAAGGAATTGTGCATCTGACAGAGTCATTTGTTCAACCATCCCAAGAAAGCGGTCTTCTAAATACTGTGGGTGGCGACACAGAATGTCCAGGCTTAATTCTAGCTCCAAACTATGGATACGCCATTTCTGCGTCATCACTCGCTAAAAAAGCTGAAGAGGAAGCAGCCGAAGCGCAGAAAGCTAGCAACGAGGCTAAAGACAATTCTGACAATGCTGAAAAATCGGACACGGAAAATATTGAAAATGAAACTCCTGCCACAACTGACACTGAGGCTGAGGAATCCCCACCACCTTCTGATCTTAGTGTTGCTGAACTTGTGCGGCACATAGGCGGTGCCAAGGACAAGCCTCTTCGCCGTGGTGATATTGTTGAAGACCGTCCGGACTCTGAGCTCCCACAAAAACCAATTGAGGAAGACGATCCGGAAACAGCAAAATTTTATGAAAGTCTTGGTATTGCTAGGCCGACGGCTTCGAAAGATGCTCCAGTAGTAGAAAAAGTAGTAGATGAAAGTACGGAAAACCCAATGGCAGCGGATTCCACAACGTCTGATGAAGCATTGGCTTCAGTTCCAGAATCTATTGCAGAATACTATAGAAATTATCCTACACAATACGTCTACTCTGTGCCTTCTGATCCATATGGCACCCAACGCCTAGAGTTTAATCTGCCCACTGCTCCATACGAAGAGGACCCGTCAGATTCCAGTTATACAATTGTGGAAATTGCCCGCCGAGCTCAGCGTGCAAAGCGTGAATATGAAGCTAAGAAGGCAGCTTTAGAAAAGAGTAAATCCAAGACTTCTGTTGAAGAAGATGAGCAGCCTTATGATCCACTTCCAATGGAAATTGTTCCCAGCACACTTGTTGGCCCAGAAGTCCGACCAGAAGAGTCCAATTTGAACACATACTGGGAATATGTTCAGGTTAATCCATATGATTTCAACCGGTGGTCTTTCCTAATCAGTTATGCGGAAAACACGGTAAGAAAAACGAATCTCGACGTCGACATACCTCCTTGTGGAATCGGACAGTTAAAAAAGTGGTTTGACATTGCTTTACGTTAATCATTAACTTTATTTTTTTTAGAATCTTCTAAACGAAGTTCGAAAGGTTTATAGTGCGTTCCTACCGTTGTACCCATACTGTTTTGGGTATTGGAAAAGATATAGCGATATTGAAAAGGCACACAACTACTTTCAGCGGTACGTAATTTACATGTAATTCCTTTTGTTACAACCGAAAATAATGTAATTTACCATTTTGTTTTAACAGGGCGCTAAAAATATTACAAAGTGGGCTGGAATTTATTCCATTATGTGTTGATCTCTGGATGTCTTACTTAACACTATTTGCTGAAATTCACGCTCACAACAAAGACTTTGAAAATCTACTTAGGGAGTGGGTTGAAAGAGAGATTAAATTTTTAAACAATAATTTAATTTAAGATTGCGGATAAATTGCTCTGATTTTACTTTTTGTGACCTAGGCAGTACGAACTGGCCATCAATAACTGTGGTATGGAATTCCGGTCTGATGCTATATGGGATTCTTTCATTCAATGGGAAACGAATCTTCAGAAACATAAACACGCATTCGTACTTTACAAAAGACTCCTGCAGGTTCCAACACGTCTCTATAATCGTCATTGGGACAAGTAATAAAGTGTCAATAATTGTATGATGATACGTATCCTAATGTTAATGCAAAAATGTCAGCAAACTATTTATATTCCTGAAATTTTAGTTGCAAAATTCTTATTCGTGATCACCATCCTCGAGATTTCCTGTCCCATGATGATTATGAGAACGTAAGAAAACGAGGGTGCAAAGTGTTAGGGTTCCGATACAAGGCTGAACCTGAAATTGAACCTGGTGAGATTCGGAAAACTAAAAAGCCGGAAGACAAGCTAATGGCTTACGTCAAAGAAAAAGTTATAGAGAAGCTAACCAAAGTTCAAACCCACACTGCGTTGGAGACTGATAAACGATGGGATTTTGAGGACAAGGTAAGAAATGATCTTTAATCAGAAATTGTTACGGTCAGAGGTTCTAATGGTTAAAAGAAGCAAACGTTTACAGATCAAGAGACCATATTTTCACGTGAAACCCCTGGATAAATCCCAACTATGGAACTGGGAAGATTATTTGAATTTTGAAATCAGGGAAGGAAATCATGATCGTACTGTGTTACTGTTCGAACGTTGCCTCGTTGCATGTGCGAATTATGAACGTTTTTGGTGCAAGTATGCTCGTTACATCGAAAAATACCATCGAAAGAATCCTGGCTTGGATTCAAGCACCCATTTACAACATAGCAGAGTCAATGTTGAAATTGTGTCAAAGAAGGAGGCTGCAGAGGAGGAAGAAATCATAATGGCTGTGCAGGCAGTGGTGTATTCTCTCGTTACAAGAGTAGTTGATGAAGAATTGAAGGAAGCTGCAGTGCTAGAGGAAATCATGGAATCAATGTTGGCAAAACTCGACGGGAGCTTTGTAGAAGCAGTGGATCACACGACTGTGACATCCCTTTGGGATGTCGCTGTGGGTGATCCGGAGAATCTGTGTGGCAACTCAGAGAATAACTTCGCTGAATTGCCAACAGATTCTAATAACGAATCAGGTTTTGCAGCTCTCCTTCGAACACCAACATTTCCACCTGCACTTCACCGGTGGCATGAAGTACTTCGAGATATTTACAAACGTGCGGCGCTCATTCATTGTCCTCGAAAACCAACCATTCGTCTCCAATGGGCAGCCTTTGAAGAAGAAATAGGAAATGTTAAAGAGTCCAGAGAGTTAATTTCCTACGTTTTGGAATGGTATCCGAATTGTGTGGAAGCTAAACTTCAGCTGCTAGATTTGGAACGGAGGACAAGTAAGCATGATGAAGTAGTTCAAAAGTACGAAGACTTTATCAAGAATTGCAAATCAAAGGAAGTGATCTCATTAATGTCTATGAAGTACGCCAGATTCCTTTTCAAGGAGATGGGTTTCGCTGACAAGGCTCTCAAAGTCTTGCGTACTGCTTTAAAAAAGGACACTGCCAATCATAATCTCTATGCCCAAGTTTACGAGATCTGCTATCATCGATTTCCGGCAGATCGGAAAGGTGCTTTTGCCGCATTGGAACTGGCATCCAGGGCTGAAAAGTTGACACCCGAACAAAAACTTATTTTTGCCCGCAAGAGAGTGCATTTCTTTCAGGAACATTCAGATTTGGTGCGGTACAGGAACGCTTTGGATGATTTATATGAATTGGAGGCCGTCGTTCGTCAGAAGGAAGAGGAAAATAAAAAATGGTTAGAGTTTCAGGCTCAATTGGCGGCTCAGAAAGCGGAAGAAGTGTCACGGAGCCTTCAACCTTTCCCAGTACCTACCTCTCCACAGAAAGGTGTCCAGAAACCGGTTAGCATCGCGTTTGATCACTTGGATGCAGAAGGAAACACCATACAAGATTATGAAGCACCAATTGGAAGTACGGATGTTGGTCCAAGTTTACCCTATGCCGCTGTACCTCCAGTTCAAGAATTCCTGGATCCAAATTACGGTTATGGCGGTAAGCATCCAGATGCAAAATTGGCAGAGCATCTTGGTCATAAGCAGTATGAATCAATAGAAGCTAAAGGTTATCCAGAAACTTTTAAGGACACGGAAGCGGATTTAGAACTGTTGAGGGAAAGGAAGCGCAAAAATCCGTTGTATATTGTTCCGCCCAAGGGGTCTTTCTACATCAATTCTTCGGATCCAGATGTTCCGGGAATGGCTAAGAAGATCAGATTAGAGGTACGTTTTATCGATTACATTATTTGATTGATTGATTCGTTTTATCAAGTACAGACAAGCTAAATTAACGAAATGCATTTATAGGCTCCAGTGCTCCTATCCGAACTCATCACTCCCAATTCTGCGCCATGTGTCAACGTTCCAGACTGGTTTGTAAAAGAGGGCGGAGAGCTATGCCTGAGTGAAACAGTTCATGGATTCTCCATTCTCCGCTACTGGCCTCATTTTCTTTCGGAGGATGGAAACCTGAAAATGTTTAATAGTTTACGCAAGTCTGTCAAATGGCACCAGAAACAAATCTTAACGTCCTATGGAAGTTGGCGCCATATTCCACGCCTTGTTTCATGGCTCGGCCCATGTGAGTATTCCCATACTGGAATGGTAATGAACAAATGCGAAGACTGGACTCCCGAAATCCTGGATCTGCTGCATCGATTAGTGCAATTAGTCAACTACGAATTTAATTCCTGTTCCTTGAATCTCTATCGTACGGGTCATGATTCAAATGCTTGGCATGCAGATATTCATCCTGCACTTGGAAGCAATCCTCCAATTGCATCTGTCTCACTTGGTGCTCTGCGTACATTTGAAATGAAACGGAAGGGAGCCAATTCCACAAATTTCATTCGATTTCCCCTATTTCCCGGTAGTCTTCTAGTCATGGAAGGAGCAACACAAGCGGATTG
The DNA here is from genome assembly GCA_019775825.1 of Neanura muscorum. Taxonomy (NCBI): domain Eukaryota; kingdom Metazoa; phylum Arthropoda; class Collembola; order Poduromorpha; family Neanuridae; genus Neanura; species Neanura muscorum. The sequence continues at coordinate 2,855 of JABASL010000599.1, read as the reverse complement.
GCTCCACCAAGTGCCGAAGGAACCTGCCACAAAAGCTGAACGCCTCAACCTTACTTTTCGAATCATGCATGCGTAAGTGGCTAAAATTATGGCAATTAAATAACATAACTAACAAAACATATTTTCTAGCCTTGCGGACGAGGATCCAGATGCACCACCGCCACCACCACCAAAAGAAGCTGAAAAAGAAAAAGAAACTGAAAAAGCAACAGAAAAGGAAGCACCAATCGAGAAGGAAACTGCTAAAGAAAGCGTTACCATAAGTGAAACAGTAAAGGAAAAGGTTACAGCCGCCGTTGAGGAGCGTTGTGGTACCAAAATTCGTACAAAAATTAAAAAATTAATATGATTGATGGTCTGTTTCGACTGGTCGGGGTCAACGCGTCTTATACTCAAAAGTCTTCGACGAAGCAAGAAGAAAGACCTTGAAACTGAGTGATTGGGAACTCTCGCTCTGTCGCTCTCCAATCTAAAAATATGAATTTCCTAATTTCCTTTTGGTTTCATCATTCTTACCAAACAGAAAAAAGATCCTGTTACTTCTTTTGAAAAACTTATTGTTAGAAATGTGCTCCTCATATCATGACAAATTAGAAAAAGTTGTCTGACCAGGTTTCTCTGGCAGGGAAGGAGAGATGTCAAAAAATTGACAAGGAGAAACCAAATAATTCTCTTGAAGTCGTCAATAATTCTTTATGCTGTTATAATTACTATCGACCAAATAATGTTGTTAACGGCTCTACTTTTAAAGTTCATTAATCGTGATATGACCTCTCTCTTCTCAGGATCTTATTTGTCCTACTGTTTAACAGATCTCTTTTTTTTTATGTTATCCTCCACAAATAAGGATAATCAAGTCCAATTGTATTGTTAAAGATACTATGAGAGATGTTTTTTTTTTGGTTCAACCAATTACTGGTTGAATTCAAGATGTTTCTCCCCACACTCTGTTTACTCCACAAGATTGATTACAGATTCTTAGGAGAAAGTTAGTTTGAATAAAGAAAAAATTATTCAATTTTTTACTCAGTTTCGACATTACGTTTAATATAATTGATTAATTGATTTAAAAAATATTTCTTTAGCAATCAAAATCTTTTGAAAATATTTTTTTTAGTAAATTAGTGAAATTACTAATTTTACTAATTTACTAAAAAAAAAATTCAAGCTAAAATCAGTTTCAGGAAACGTTTAATTATTGCATAATTTTCTGATTTAAGTAATTAACGTTTATTGCTTAATTTTCCTTTCTGATTTCAGGAAGTAACGGGTACTTCTCAAACATTCCCCTGGATTCGATCACGGAAATTAAGGTAGGATGCCGTTATGTTTACTTAGGCTTCAATATTTCAAAATTTAAATCCTTTTTAGAATTTAAGAATTTCACTTTTACTTTTTTCAGCTCCTAATTTTAATAGGATGAAAATAGAGAGTGAAAGTTAGTAATTTTGATGTGAGGTTACTTTATAACTAAAACGATGTTTTTTTGAATTGGATTCTAAACTACATGGATTTGCTAATTCACAATCTTTTCAGTACATATGTAGCATAAGGCTCAGCCAACAATGTAAAACCACAAAGAATTATTTGTAATTTTGCAATTAGAGTTGAAATCCTTTTAGAAACCTTGACTTTGATGTGATGTGAAGGAGGACGTACGTCTAGGAAATAAGTAATAATAATAATGAAAGAAAAAAAATAACGAAAAAGGACAAAAGCTTGAAATTATCTGCACTTTTACAACAATGGAAGAATAACAAATTGTTCTGTCTCAAAAACCTCGAATTATAATCACCGTAAGTTCTAACTCGTTTCACTTTCCTTTCATGATTAGCAAGAAAGAAGGAAACGGAAGAAAATTGTTAGGATTTCGGAATTCTAAAAATATTATCCATAGATCATAATATCACAAAAGAGGCCTAATGAAGGGAAAAACATGAACATTTTTCTTCATTTCTTTAGGAAGTTGGAACCAATAATTCAAATTGTACCGTTAAATTTTGGTTCGTTACANGTACCGTTAAATTTTGGTTCGTTACACTACACTTCTTCTAAATAAGGATGCAAAAATAGTTATTTCTGTGAATCCCTATACAACTTCTTAAAGGATACCTTAAAAATTACGTAGAAGGGAATTTTCATGATCAAAAGTCTTGTTTGTTGTCAAGGGATGCTTGCCAATTTTTACTTCTTTATACTTGGAGTCAGTGAGTCAGATCAAACTGGTTTCCTTCCAAGCATGTCAAGTTGAGCTTCAATTCTAATTGTCATTTCTTTACTTTTTTTTTGCAAAAAAAAAAAAGTACGTTTGACTTGTGTCGTTTCTCCATATTTTGTTCCGCCTATTTTGTCAAGTTTGCTCAGGATGCTGCATGTTTTTTTTTGGTTGTTTCCTATGAAATCCTGTTCGAAAATGCTGTTGTAAGGTTTAGAACAATGGGATTGAGGGAAATAATTCTTTTGTCATTTTTACAGGAATTATTAGTTAATTAGTTGATCTCAGGGTTAGAACAAACATTAACTACTACCAGTACCCTAAGGTTATGAATCACCATTAGCAAATCTTACGTTTCCTGCCTAACAATCAAGTGTGCGCAAGCTGCCAGCGTCTTGCTCCCACGGTTATCTAATAATATTTAGCACCTATTAACCACTCACCGTCAACAGATTAATGATAACGACTGCAACTAAAGTGTGAAATTGTCCCCCTTCAGGGTTAAAAAGGATATTGCATTTACGAATTTTTTTTAAGAATTTCGTCCTAGAATTTCTAGGCACAACACAAAGGCACCAAGGCCCGAATTTCTGGGCACCAAGGCCCGAATTTCTAGGCACCAAGGCCCGAATTTCTAGGC
>JABASL010000598.1:0-15531 GCA_019775825.1 Neanura muscorum | reverse complement strand
ATTGGAAGCCTCAGCTTCAAAAGTATGCCAAGTCCCCGGAGTAACGTCCGCTGTAGAGGAAGTAGCGACTGCTCAAACAAAAGTGGCTTCCATTAGTGTAAGCTTTCTATTTCGTGTACTAATGTACAGAGCCTTTTTTAATGAGTGTCCACCTTTCTCCGCTTTCTCTTTTTTCAAATCGCTCTACTGTGAAACTAGAACAAAATCTTTCGGATCCAAGGTGCTGCAATATGTTTATTATGAAAGGCTTCGTGTGTGGGGGTATCAGTTCCTGGGTATCAGATCCTGGAAATTTGCGTCCAAAACCTCAGAAAACCAACTCGAAAAAAGAGAAAGTGGTGAAAGCTGGACACTCATTAAAAAAGGCTCTGTATAATTTATTCTTAGATGTTTCTTTTAAAATACGATTCTAAACAATACCTGTTTCGAACACCTAACAGAGTTTAGCTAGTAAATTGATGACAGTGATAGGCCTTAACGATTAGAAAGATTCAAAAAAATGAACTGAATCACAACTTTATTGATTTGTAGAACACTGTTGATCATTGGGGTGAAAAATACGATGGTCTTGTGGACAATTGGGAACAATATGAATCTACGTACCAGAAATTAGGTGATTGGATTAATGCTGAACTCCATGTTCTTTCTACTCCACTTAACTACGCAACCCTCAGTGGGGATCAATTGGCAGCTCAACAGGCGAAAATAGAGGTAAAATAAATCCGCTTCAACTGATAAATAAAAATTATCTTGTTTACAAACACCTCTGATTCCTTCTGCAACAACAAAGGCTCTAAATTGTGATTTATATTTGTTTATTTGCAGAATCTTTGCCAGAAAGTAACAGCAGAACAATTGAGTATTGCCAATCTGGCGAAACAATGTGATACGTTGGGTCGTCTTACGTCGCCAGAAACTGCCATAACTCTAAACAACGATCTCAAAACAATGAAAGCCAAGATCTCAAACTTAGCAGAAGCAGCTCAGGCAGATTTAAATACACTTGCGGAAGTCAGGCAAACCAGGTTAAGTAAAACAAGTTAAACATCACCATAACTCGTTTCGTTCTATAGAGCGTTTCATAATTATTAATTGGTCACTTCCTTTTGTCTCTAATTGTTAGACTATTAGACCAATTATGAAGGAATGACACTCATAAATTAGAACTTCTACATTGTTTAAGTTAAAAAGATTTTGTGGGAACTGAGCCAAAATGAAACCAAATATACTTAGAAGAACGACTGTCGAAAATGACCATTGCGCATTGTTTTCTGATTACAGAGCGAAATACGACGAGAGAGTCCGAGGGCTGGAAAAGTGGATGAATGAATTTGATGAGAAATTGGATTCTGTGGAATTGTATTTTCATACATTGGAAAACGCTTCAAAAATCCTTTCCGACCTTTCCGAAGAACATCAGCTTCATCAGCCTCAATTTACCCAAATTTATGAAGACGTCAAATTACTTTCCCTGCGTAGTCCTTCTCTTGAAGTTCCTCTTCTTTCTGAAGAATATTCCCAGATAGCTCAAAAATATCAAAACCTTCATTCTAAACTTGCCAGTAAAACTGCTCAGGTTCATGAAGTGACGGGATTACATGCTCTGCAGGCAGATGTGACAAATACCCTTCACCATGCTGAACAGCAACTGAACTTAAATAAGACGCCAGCTGAAGTTGAAGCGGAAGTTGCTACGTTAGGAGCAAAATTGGTGGAATGGGTTCCACGAGCTACAAAGCTTTCAGGGGTTACTATCAAGGGATCTTTAAATGAACCGATCTCAGCTCCATTAATAGTTACTCAGCTAGAGACAAAACTGAAAGCAGTTCAATCTCAGATCCAGCAACGGAAGGAGCAGTTAAATGCAGTGGAAGCTGATTGGCAAAAAGTGCTTGCAGTTCAAGAAAATCTCGACACGAATCTCGTCAAATCTCAGTCAGCAGTTGAACTGAATCTACCTCAAACCCTTGATCTGCCGTCTCTTCAATTGGCCTTGAGCCATCTCCAAGAAACTGCCGAATCACATACACTTGCACAGCCTCAAAAAGCAGAATTACATTCGTTGGCAGCTGAACTTATTCAAAAGGATCCCACTGCCCTTTGAAGCGGTTCAAGGGATCCTTCAGGCTGAGGACACAAAATTTGAGCAAGTGTCTGAAGCAGTTCGAGCCCAAACTGCTGTTGTTACAGAGGCTGTTGATCTCTGGAAAGAATATGAGGCAGAAAAGAAAAACTTGGAATCAGCGATACAAGAGGTGGAACGACTTGTTAGCGGAACTTTAAATGAAGTACCATCTGATGAGGCCTCTGCAATAGCACTATTGGAACATTTTCAAAAATGTTCGCAACTCTTGGAGGAAAAGAAGCCATTAGCGAAGAGTTGTTCCAGACTTGTTTCAAAACTCTCAGGGGCACTAACCTCAATTTCAAATAGTTTGGATACTGCAACAACAAAACCAGCCGAATTAGCTCCACTGACTCAGCGCTTGGAAGATTTGGAGAACAATATAGCCAAGAAACTGATTCAGACTGAAACAGAAGCTTTACTATGGGCTGGAATTGATTCCGGTAAATCAGAGCTTATTGAATGGCTTTCCGGAATGTACGAATCCCTTCAAGGAAAGGAAATGGGCCCTCTTAATCCTGCAGCAATTAAAAATGAACTTGCAACTTACCGTGAAGAGCTACCACATAAATTAACCGCCCAATCGGAACTGGCTCTTAAAATTAATCAAATAGTAGCATTAAACGGGAACACACCAGTTCCGAATCTTGCCTCTATTTCAGAGTTAATCGAAGAAGGATTCTCTTCCACGGCGTCTCTGGCCAAGAATCTCGAAACCAAATTAAATGAATTTGAGCAGCAGGTAGGACATTTAAAAGAAGCTTCTAAAACTGTGCAAAAAAAATTAGGTAAACTAAAAGCAAGCATTGGAAATTGTAAAGACGCTGTTCGTCCAACAGCGCCAGTTAAATCTAAATTAGAACAATGTCAGCAATTGGAAAAGAGTGCACATGACGTTTCGGATGAAGTTGAGGCTGTAGTGGAGAAATTCACGGCGCTAAAGAAGGAACATCCGGAATGGGGAGACGTAACCCTTGAAAGAGAAATTAACAATTTGAAATCAACTGCCGAAATGTTAGTAAACCAGTCAGGAGCTGTGCATACATCAGTGATAAACAGATTAGAAAAGGAACTTGAAGAGAAACTGGATGCGGCAGCTCGCGCTGTGGCTGCAGCCAGAGGTAAACTGACACTTGCGAATTCACAAGGAGAAGTGACATCTCAAATGGTCGAAGATTTAAATTGGGCAACTGAAAAGTGCGACGAAGCGAAGAGTTTATTAGCAGAATTACAAACTGAAATATCAAGTATTCCAGAGCCGTCAAAAATACCACAACTAAATGCTATAAATACCGCTCATGCGAAAGTTGCCAAGGATTTAGGAGACGCTGAAAATGAAATAAAGAGTTTCCAAGCTCAGGTCAAGGAAATTGCCCAGGAGTCTGAGAAGTTTGATAACCTTGCAACACAGGTGAGTATATTACTTGACGATGTGGAGCGAAAGCTGGCTCTACTTCCTACTTGTATTAAAATGACAGAAATTGAATCTTTGAAAACTTCCGTCCAAGCGATTCCGGACATTACAAATATGGCTCCACAATTGGCCCAATTGCAATCTCTTGCCTCTGCTTTGAATAAAGTGAGTCCAAATTCTGTCGCAGTTCTAAAAGCAGATGAAATAGTGTCGCGTCATAAGATTACTGGAAAATCCGTTGGTTCAGCCAAATCCCACTTGGCAATGTTACAAGAAAACATTTTGGGATTTCAGACCGAAATGAACAAATTGAACCAGTTTGTTACGGATTCAAAAGGGATTCTTAAACCAATTGAAGTAACGCTTCAGAAGGCTGCAAAACCTGATTCTGCAACGATAGCAAGTGTGGCACAAGTTGAGAATATTTTGAGATCAGCTCTTCCACAAAAACTTATGAATTCAGCAACAGAAAAAATGGAAGCCATTTTATCTCATTTGACGCCCGAAAGTAAAGAAGAAACTCGACGTGAACTTAAAAACGGACGAGAAGAATGGGATTCGGTTGTTGATAATGCGAATTCAATCATTCAAAACCTGGAGGCTCTTCGCCTGAATTGGGCATCAGTTGATGAGAATAAAGAACAAATATCTAAATGGTTTGAACAAGTTAAGGGTCAAAATGTACAGCCTCTCCAAACAAGCTTGCCAGAAAAACGGGAGGAATTAAACCGTGGGAAAAATTTGCTTCAAGATTTGATAGCTCGAGCTCCGATTATCGCTGTCCTAGAAGAAAAGATCAAAAGTCTAGGGGATGCGACAGAAAGCCGGAACTTTACACAATTTAGGGCCGAGTATGACAAAAAGAAAACCGAGATCGATGAAGGAGTTGGACTATTAGCACAAGCTGTAACTGACCACGAAGAACACAAAAGTCTAATGGACAACGCGGTCCATCTTTTACAGAGTGCTACCAGAAATTTTGAGAGTGCGGCTCAACTACCACTTCTATCTTTAGAAAATGCCCAAGAGAAAATGGAACGCTTGAAACAACTTGCTACTTCATCTGCAAGTGAGTTAGCTCCGTTGGAACTTTGCTCTAAATCCCTTGAGAAAGTTCTGCCTCGGACTGAACCCAAAGGTCATGAAAAGCTACGATCAGAATTGAATGACATCGACCAAGGTAAAAGAAAACTGTTCACAGCTATACAGAATACAATTGACGTAACTGGGGATCAAATTGGGAAGTTGAAAACGCTGAAGATGACATTAGAAACCCTAGGATCATGGATTAAGGATGTTGAAGTGCAGGTGAAGGATCAATCTTTGAAGAGCTCAGTAGAAGCTAAGAAGGACCGACTAGCAAAACTTGCTCAAATTAGCCAAGAAGTTATTTCAAATGCACCCAAATTTCAGCTTCTTGCAAAAGAGGAACCAAAAGATATCAAGACGAAGCAGCTTCTCAGTCAATACCAAGCGCTTCAGTCTTCCGTCAAGGTAAGAAGCCTTTTGACTCTAGTGTATTGTCGGAATTTGCATTTTTTAAATGATCTTTGTAATTCCAGGCAGCAGAGAGCAAATGCAAAGAACATGTTGAAGCACATCAGAACTTTGAGGACGCGTACACTAGCTTCCTGGGTACTGTCGAGAAGAATGCTGATCAACTCAAGGAACTTCAAGTAGGACAAGGAAAGGGTAAACCATTAGCAGAAAAACGAAAAATTGTCGGAGCGTTATTGGCATCGCACTCAGCTTCAGCTGCGCCACTTGAATCACTAGTAGACACTGCTGAACGACTCTACGCTCAAACATCTCCCGATGGTCGGGAACTTATTAGACAACAAATTCGAACTCTTCGAGACAAGTGGGAACGCTTGGGAGAGGAGTTAGATAGTGCTGACCAAAACCTTTCACTCCAAGCAACTATGCTGGAAGATTTTTCAACCTCCCAAGAACAACTGTCCAAGTTTTTGCGTGATATTGAGGGTGCACTAGAAGGAAGTACCCAACTCAAGGCTACACTTCCCGAGAAGGAGGCTCAACTTAAACTTCATTTGAATTCCCATCAGGAAATACTTGGAAAGGAAGATTTAGTTGCAACTGTTTGTGAAGGTGCCGAAGCCTTAGCTACGGCCACACAAGATTCTAGTCTGGCTGCCTTTATTTCCAGTATACAGCAACTCTACGAGCGCATAAAATCAAAGTCAAATGGTATAAGAACCAAATTGGAGGAAAATGTCACTGCGCATAAAAAGTTCAACGATGTGCGCCAGCAATTTAATCGGTGGTTAACAGATGGGAAGCAGAAATTTGCTGAAGGAAGTGAGACTGCGGGAGAAAAGGGAGAGATTGTTAAACGTTTAGCTGATTTACNAAATTTGCTGAAGGAAGTGAGACTGCGGGAGAAAAGGGAGAGATTGTTAAACGTTTAGCTGATTTACATGCCCTAGCAGCACAGGCCCAGGCAGTAGGTATTCCCCACGCCACAGCACTTCGTCAAGCGCTGCCTCCTCTCCTACTTTCGACCTCGACTAAAGGGAAAGTCCCGCTGGAACCAGATGTGACACAAGCTGAAGCGTCACTTCAAGAGTATCTCGACTCATTGGAAACAGCTACTGGAAAGTTGAAGTCTACGTACGAACAGTGGTGTACCTTCGATTCTGAATTGAGCAGTCAGACACAATGGCTGAAGACCAATGAGCAATTATATCGGTCATGGCCGCTGAGTTCCACGTTGGGAGAGAAGCAAGCTGCGCTAGACAAGCTTGGGACTATGAGAAATGACATTGTGGCTCACGAGTCCAAACTCAATGATTTTGTTGACCGGTCCCACGAATTGAGTCGTATTTGCCAAGTAGAAAAAGTGCGGACTCTAGTTAATCAGCTCAGCAATCGTTTCCAGCTTTTGACTGTTCTTAGTAGAGATACATTCAATAGAGCTCAACTGGCCCTACAAAATCACAATGCATATCAAACGAAATACGAGCCTTTACTTGGGAACGTCAGCGCTTTGGAAGATCAGTTGAAAAATTTAATCCCTGACCTTATTCCTAAACTTTTAATTGAATCGGATGAGTGCCTAAAGAATTTGGCACTCCTTACGTCTTTGGCAGAAAAATTGTACCCCGAAACGGAAGCTAATGGACGCGAACAAATCAGGTCGGAATTACGTAACTTGGTTACCAGACTGGAAGTGATTGGCGACACCTTGAAAGGAGCAGAACTCAAACAGGCGGCTGACTCAAAATTGTTATCTGCCTACAAGGATAATTTCCGTGAACTTAATAGTTGGCTGGAAACAATGGAGAAGAAAACGGGGGATGTTAAACCAGAATGGATTTCAGCGCCAGACAATAGAAGCAAACTGATTCAGCTGAAGGTATGTCTGGAAGAAGTAAGAGGAATACGACCAACGTTGGAAGCCTTAGGAGAAAAAGTAGCAGAGTTGAAACAAAGAAAGGGCCATGTTGCTGAAGAATTTGAACCTGACAAAGTTCGAGAGAGATATGGTCGTTTGTTAGATTCATTGCAAAGTAGCATTGCAATTCAAGAGAAGATCCTGGAAATTATGGTGGAGTGGGAAGATACAATTGGCAAACTAGACGATTTTCATCGTCAAGTTGCTGAGCAACTTAACCTCCATTCTGGTAAAATATCTTTTTCGTTGTACAGGTTATATGTATATATATCCTAACTTTATTCCAGACTCGTATTGTTAAACTTAGTCCATAATCTTCGCTTATTATTTAAACAGGGGGATCTGGTGACAAAGTTAGTTTGGTGGAAGATATTAGAAGGCTTCAAGAGTTACAGCAAAAGTTGCCTGAAGGAACGCTGCTAATGGATCAACTCAACACTTTAATGCGAAATCTACCGACAACGTTTTCGGAAAATTCATTAAATGCACTTAAAACAAAGGAACGGAAATGTCGGTCAGTTTTTTTTTAAAAGAAAATATTATTAGAAAATTAGGGCGAACGTACCTCTTCCTCTTCAAAAGTTTTGAACTGAATTGTAAAACAACTGAGGTAGCGGTCAACAGATTAACTTAAACACAAAAATTTAAGAATTTTTTCCGGCAAATCAAAAACTTTAGTCGTAATGGATTTCGAGGTCAATATGATCATGAGTTCATATTATATTTGACACACTGTATTGTTACAGATTTGACCAGAATAAACTAGCAAATGAAGTTAGCGAAGCCCTTTGTTCGAAAGAGGAAGCCCTGAAGGGTTGGAACGCCTTTGAGTCTGGATTAGCTGAAATGGTAGAATGGATTGGAGAAGCGGAATCCTTGTTAAAGTCGGTTACACCAAAGGATACCCTTGCAGACAAGGAGGCAGACCTCACTAAATTCAAGGTAACGCTATACAGTCGAAACTGTGTATAAGAACGGATTTTGGAAACCTTGTTTAGCGTCGCTATAAACAGGTGTTGTTGTAACCGATTCTGCGTATAACAACACCATGATGTTATAAAGCGAGAAATGGTAAACTGGCCGGAACCCAAAATGTATTCTTAAGTTGTTTCAACAAATGTTTTGTATTTATTTAAAAAAGAGTAATTAATGATTGCTTTCGGCGCTCCATTTTTTGCTGGAAAATAGTTCTCTCAAGCCCATTTAGGAAAGAGTGGGCTTCCTCTCCAATACTACAGTTCATCAACCAAGTTCGTATGTCATCAATACAATCAATACACGTTGGGCGTGATCCGCTGTTCTTGCGATTCCATTACTTCGAAGTCACCATCGGACACTGTCTCCTCTTCTATTTGCTCTGGCTGTGAAACTGAATTAATAATTTCTTCATCAGAGCGAACTTCACAAACCAGTTCCTAAAAAGATAAAATTAAGAAATTTAGGTTTAAAAAAATATTTTAGCGGAGAATTCCAATCACAATGTTTACCTCATCATCAATTGTAAAATATTTCTCGGCAGTTTCATTATCTTCCATTTCACAACCAAGCTTTTCGAACAGTTCTACAAAAATTCCTTGGTTTTGCTGGGCAAAGGAATCCTCCAATAATTCCACTTCATATTCCTCGGAGGATATAACAACGTGTCGGAAGCAATTAGTCATGGTACTTGGCTTGACTGATTTCCATGCTGAATCAATAAGGAACACAGCATCAATAAGCCTAAGGTTCAAAAGTTCATTTTTGTGATCCAAATGAGCAAGGAGGCGCTCAATGACAAATCTTCTGTAAAATGTCTTCAGATTCTTAATTATTCCCTGGTCCATTGGCTGCAGTATGGAAGTAACGTTGGCGGGAAAATTTTCAACTTCAATGTTTTTCAAAAATGGAATCTTGACGTGTGCAGTACAGTTGTCGATCAAGAGCAAAATCTTTCTCTTTTCCTTATGGAGACGAGCGTCCCAGTTCCTAATCCATTCTTCCCAGAGCTCTCCCGTCATCCATGCTTTTTTGTTGTTTCGATACGTTACCGGTAGCCCGCTAAGAACTTTTGGGAATCCTCTTGGCCTTGCGCTTTTTCCGATTACCAAAAGTGGCAATTTCTCTGTTCCACTCATGTTGCAGCACGCCAGAACAGTGACTCTTTCCTTGGATTTCTTTTTCCCATTTGACTTGTCAAACTTCGTGTTATAGGATTTCTCTGGCAACAATTTGAAAAATAACCCAGTTTCGTCTGCATTGAAAATGTCGCTGGATTGATATCCAGCACGAATAACTGGCCATTTATCTTCAACCCAAGACTCCTTGCTGCTCACTGGGGCAGATCCAGACTCTCCGCTTAATTTTTGAAATCTGATGTCATGACGCCTTTTCCAGCCTTCGAACCAACCATTACTCCCAGTGAAATTCGACATTCCCAATGCATCAGCAAAGAACATTGCTTTAGCTTTGATGATTGTACCATCCAAAGGAATTCCAATAGTACGCTGATCTCGGACCCATTGGAATAATGCTTCATCCAAATTACTGTGCATCGGAGCTCTTGATTTTTTCATTTTGGGGTCACAATTTCGGAACCTTGCTTTTATTGTTTCTCTCTTTTTCCAGATGTTGCTAATTGTGCCTAACAAGAAGTTAAAAATAGATTTATTAGTACACTTATATTGGTATGTCATTTCAATGTTAAACTAATCGTGATCGCGTAAAGTTCACGTACCGCGCGGAATTCCATATTTTGCCAAAAAAGCTTCGTGTTGAGCTCCTTGTTCAATTTCTTTGATGAAATTTGTATTTTGGTCAATGGTGAACGACTTTCGTGTCGGTTTCGGTTTATCCTTCGTCAAATGACGGAAATTAGCTGTCGAATTACTCATACTGGAAACAAAAACGTCGCAAATAAGGTGAAGATAATTTCAGAGTCACCAGTTTTGTACCTAATAGAACAATGAATTAATATTCGTAAATCTTACCTTATTTCTAAGACGTGGAGAATATTGTTTTCTGGAAGGAGCAAGTGGACGCAAATAGAAAAAGAAATTTTTGATGCACTTACTTGTGGTGGTTTCATTCACACTACAGACTGAATAAATTTTTAGTTTAATAAAGATAAACTCGTAGAGCTGAAGGAAAAAAGCTCATTTTGTCATTCATGGATTCGAGGATTTGCTTCTAAAACCTTCATTCCGTTTAGAAAATGGTCAACATTTGTGTTTTATAAATTACCGCAGGGTTCTATTTCGAGTTTGGTCCTAGCCCCTTTCATTTATTGTTTCAAGCAAATTGAATAGAGAGCCCTTGTGTAAAGTTGGGACCCTTTTACTGGGAGGAATGACGCTTGTTCTTATACGAAGGGAAGTTCTTAGAAAATTGTTCATAAACGCCCGTCGTTACAAACGGGTTGTCGCTATACCCAGTGTTCTTATATCCGCTGCATTTACATGTAATGCCTCCATAAGAGGCAACAAGCGCGTTAAAATCTGTTGTTACAACCAGTCCGTCCTTATACCCAGGTACACTATAGACAGGTTCGACTGTAACAACTGAAGTACTTCTCACAACACCTGTTAGATGCCTCGTAATATAGCCTCGTTTAGTAGCGGAGTATAGCACTAGCCTAAATACAAAGATTTTATATGAAATTTAGTTCTATAGCATTAATATCTACATTTGAATTAGACGCCAAACCCATATAATTTAATAAGACTCTGTTACAGCTATTGGGTAAAATTGGGAGTTCTGAATTATTTTGAAAGCGTGCATCTAGACAAGAAATATATGTATGTGCTTATAACACAGGTATCTAACTAAACAATATAAACTGACATCCAGTGACACAGATGTGACCGTTCTATTATTATAATTGAGTCAAATCGTCGAAGAATGATCTATCTTTTTTGTTCAACGAAGTGCACTGAAAAATTGGTTTTCCCAAACCACTTTGCATGGAGTTTTATGTGTTAAACATTTCGGTTTCCAAGTGCACAATTTACCAGAATAAGTTAGAGCGTTATTCGACGATCTGACTCAATTATAGTAATAGTAAATAAAATAATTCCATCTGTCTCTGTGCATCTTTCCTTATTGTCGATGACATTTTACGCTGAACAGATTGACATTTTCTCTCCTGCCGTTGCTCTAACGTTCTTCCTGGTCCTTACTTCCGCTTGTGCTTTCCTCTGGCTTCCAGGTTTTAGGGGGCAGCTATCGCGTTCATGACTTTGAACATACTTGATGTCCAAGAACGCTAAATTTAGGCCTTATCTTGTAGAGACTAGTAACTGTGGATCGATTTAAAAAATTTTGGTTGACAAACCAGAAGATGCACTCCAAAGCACCAGAAACAAGACAAAAAGCACAGCAAAATGCATAAACAAAAAACACATTCCTAACTTTTCCATCGACGCCTAATCCCTTTGCTTTGTGTACCCTATTCCCATTTCTATCAATTGCGACTTGTGCTGTTCGTAATATTTTGCGCGTTTTATTTAATTTGAACTCGGTAGCAATTTGAACATTGCTTCCAGATTCGACAAACGCTCGAGTAGGTCGCAGGAATAAATTTTGTTGTAAGAACGTGGTGTTAGCAATCTTGAAACCAATTTTTGTTGCAGGCAAGATAGATTGCAGCTCCTCATCCGGTAACTTATACAAACCTTTATATTTAGCTGGATTTAGGTTAAACCTAAGCAGATGATCATCCAGTATGTGTTGTGCTTGCAGGAAAAATGCTTTGGAGCATTGCAAGAGTGAAGGCATTATGCTGTCAATGGCGTTGTTTAAGAGTGGGCATGGTGGAGGTTCTAGCAATTTGAAAATTTCCCATAGTTTTAATTCCACTGCAGTTGTGCTGTTTCCGTAAACGTTATTGTAGTTTACGTTTTTTATGTCAAAGTTAGCTGCTGCTATTTCGTTAACTAATTTGTATCGCCTTTCTAGGCTGTGCATTCCTAGAGCTGCGTAGCCGAAAAAGAGCGCCGCGTTTGTGAGAGACTCGGTGACAGTTTTCAACTGACAGAATTCCAAGCGCGTGGCGTTTGTGGTTTCGCAACATTTTCTTAAGTATTGAGTTTCAATGTGATCAGGTCCGAAATATATTGTATAGCGGTTACTTATCACGACATCTAAAGTATTAATTCCGGTAACGTCGAGTGGCTTGATTAGATTTGTAGTAACGACCCCCTTGTAACCATTAGTGAGAACTACGCTCATCAATAAGTAAGAACCAAATCCAATGCAGAACCAGACATTTCGAATTAAACGCTTCGAAACCATTAAGCCATGTTCAAGTAAATATGAAACTAGAAGAAGCCATCCGGAATTGTGATACTTGAATTTTTTAAATAGGTTACTCAGAAATAAACCCAAAACAGCAACGCAAATTGCACCAGCGCCCCAAGCTTCATTTTGAAAAGGAGTCATATAGTCGTCGAATCCATTTTCATGTTGCAGACCCACACATGTGATGATTGAATAAGGGAGATTTTTAAGCGTTTGGAATATGTTGTGTGTGCTCCCAACGTCAAACGAATTGAGCGTAGTATAATGTATCGGGAGTATTAAGAATTTATTGTACCCTGGTGGTATCCTAAAGGTGTTTCCAAGAATTTGACTGTTGTTGAATGGTTTGGCAAGGAATTCCGCTAATGAAGTTCCATGAAGAAAGTTTTCGGATAGTTCGTACATTAAAACTTGCACAAAAACAACGACGTCGGATTTTATAGCATTAGTGTGAATTTTCACCAGAAAAGATTTGTTGAAACCTGTAATTAATAGAGCAGAGAAATTTTTAGAGGTGATTTACGCCGAATCTAGTGCGCAAATGTGATGTCCAATTAACACGGTAAAAATGGGTACATATTACTGCTTATATTCCCTGACTCGGGCTACTCATATAATAATTTATAATTTAACTGAAATGTTTTTTGGGCGTTTTTATTCTATTTATTTTACAACACCCGATTGGGTCTATCAACCTGTGTTGTCTCTTGGTGGTGTGTTGATGCCAGAGTTAGTAGAAGAGTGCTCTGAGATGGGTATCCGGGATACTCGCCTACGGAAAACTGGACTACGGGAAACTCGCCTTCCTGAAACTCACCTACCGGGAAACTCGCCTACTTTTCCAAAATATCCAAAATACCCGAGGCATGCCTAAGGTAATCAGATTATTTTTATTTTATGTTTAGGTTGCCTAAATCTAACGGCATTAAAATTGAAAACGTCAAAGTGTTATAAATATTGTATTTTTGAATACGTGCATTTGTTTCCTTAATATGGCACAAATGTTGTTAATCTAACGGCAGGATGAATCATTTAAAAAATTGGCGAGTTTCCCGGTTGGCGAGTTTCCCGGTTGGCGAGTTTCCCGGTTGGCGAGTTTCCCGTAGGCCAGTTTTCCGTAGACGGGTTTCCTGGGATTCTCTGAGGTGTGGGTTTACCTTTCTGCTGGACATGCTAGACGGGAACCAGTCCCCCGACGACTTCAAGAGCCGACGATAGAATGTCTTACGCATACCGGGTATACCACAATCCTTCACCACCGCTACTCTCAGCACACGCACCGCGCCTACCCTTCCCACCCACTCTCCGGCACGGCACCCTTGATCACCGCCCGGTTGGGCAAGTCTGGTGGGAAACGCTTTCAAGATAACCACCAGGGTGAGGGGACAGCTAGACTCGAACCGCAGACTACTTCTGGATAGAGTGATACCAAATCAACTCGGACTACGAGACCGAATTGTTGGTCTATAAACTCAGAGAACAACTTCAACAGTTACCTTGAAATGTTGCATTTAGTTGTATGGATGTGATTGTCAGCCTGGAAAATCCCATGCTTTCAATGTACATAACAAATTGGTACGGTAGAAACCAAGAACCGATATAAAATATGGCAACAGGGATCATCCCAAACTCCTGGAAGTAGTTATTCAAACCTATTAAAATAAATTTAGACCAGTGAATTTTAACCTTTAAATACAAAAGCATCAAAAATGGCTCCAGTGTTTCCAATTTCCAGAATTTCCAAAATTCCACTAATGCTTTCCCTTCCTTATTTTTACCTATAATAAGGCTGGATTTATTATTAACTTCTAGTAAATTAACTTTGCTAATGCTTCAATCGACGCCAAACTTGATATTTACGAAACCTGCCTGTCGTGAATCCAAATTAACTAAAATTTACTAGTGCTTCAACCGACACCAGACTTGATATTTACCGAACGTGCCCGTCATGAAACGAAAGTAACTAAACTCGTTCTTTCAACCGGCGGCAGATTTGATATTTTGCTAACCTGACTTGTGTGGAACGAAATTAACTTAAGTTCACTCTTGCATCAAACAACGCCAAATTCCATCTTTACCTAACCGGAAACCTAGCAAAAAAAAATTTCCAAGTCAAAGTTCAAATTCGTTACTGTAGTACCATTATCGTATTTCTACAGGGAAGAAGGGAATTAATCCGAAATGTCAGATTTTTCAAATAGCATATTATGGAGCACTTTCTTGATTTATTTGGTAAAAGCTTTTGGGCTGAAAAAATTCTTGTTGATCTTGAAACCAAAGGAAATAAAATTCCTAGAATTAAAACTTTATATATTTAGTGTAAGCTAAAAGATATATCAAACGCTCCTTCTAAAAGCAAATCCTTTTAATTTTGCGCCGCGGGAACGACGCGGCCCTTTTTTTTAGGCAATTTTAAAATCACCGCAAATTTTGCACCTTCTATCCAAAATTTGAACTCAGCTTACCCCGCTGGACATAATTGGGATATGCAAGTACTTGTACAAATATTCTTGCAGGGAAAATTTTCATCGTAACTTTTTTTTGAATAACTGTTCTATTCTCATCACTGTTATACGATTGCTGCACCTCCTTATCTTGCCAGTACAGGCTGCTCCACTGCATATAAATATACGAGTTAGCATCGCTGAGGTCATGTTCATCGGTAGAAAATACCAAAACGACGGCGAGGCAGATAATTCGCTTATGAAAAAAGTTTCGTAGAACAGACTCACACAACCCTTCGTTGGACTTGTTCACGGTTCCGCGGTTATCTGGATTCGGGGTACACAATGCGGCGAATTTATAATCCACAAACTCTGGTGTTGTAAGTGCCGCGGGGTATGTTCTCCAAACAAAATCGATTGACGTGTTATAAATTATTAAATTTGAATAACAATTATCGGTATGCGCTAAAAAAGTATCCAAAACAACTAAACTTCCTGTACAGTAATAAAAACCAGCAAGTTGCACGAAACTTAAAACGCTGAGCGACGCACGCATGATATTATCGAACTGATTGTAATCTAATTTAATGCAGAATGCGAAGTGTTAGTTTAAGCAAGAAAATCACAACTACAGCAGCTTTTAGACATATATTACCTGCGCCAAACACTGGCAACGCGGTGGTTTTTTTTTGCTATTGTGAAAATTAACAAAATTTGAAGTATGAGGAATTGCGAAAGAATTCTTGGAAACTCTGGCGTGAAAAAATCATTAGGGATCGAGCTTTTGTGTACTTGTGTCAATACTTCGAAGCTAAAACTTCGATTTTCTGTTTCTTTACTCTACTGCCTCCCATGAGAA
>JABASL010000597.1:0-15535 GCA_019775825.1 Neanura muscorum | reverse complement strand
TGAAAAACGAACTTCAAAATATGTTTAAAAACAAAAATTTAGGCCGGCAGTTTGTGCCAATGCACGGCCTGAATTTCCTGTCTACAAACTTTAGTCATGGTTGACCTCGTGTCACTCGCTTTGAATGGTTCACGCTGAAATGTTGATATCATGTCAAGCGGACAGCGGTGGCGTGTCACTTTGTAAAACGGATTTGGAAGGGTGACGATGTTTCGAACAATTGAGGAATTAGGATTTCTAACCGATGTAATTAGAAGTAACAAAATAAATTAAGTTTAACATTGCTTCAATTTATTGAAAAAATTGAGCTAAACTGCACGAATTAGTTAAAATCAATTAACTAAATTAATAAAAACGATATTTTGAAAACCAATTGATTTGACCTTTAGTAAATGAGCGGTCAAGTTGCAGATGTTAGAAGGCCGCTCTCCGCGCCCCCAAACGTCATGTCCAACCTCTAACGCATGACTTACTAATTTATCTTCCTGTCGCCGTCTACATTGTCGTCGTATTCCAGATTCCACTGATGAGATGACTGAAACGAAAGTTAAGTGGTCTGAATTTAATTAATTGTTTTGTTAACGTTTAATTCGAATTAGGTTTTTAGTTGAGTGAATAAAGTAGTAAGTTACTGTTAGTGATTAGTGATTAGTTAAAACTAACGGCAGGTAATGTAATTATTTGTTATTATAGTTAGTTGGTTAGCTCTTAACCCAATTAATTAAATGTTTAACCTTTCTTTCTTTTCAGGTGTAGTTCGCTCCAATTGAACCGATCAGGTGTCAATTGCTATAAACTTGGAAAGGAAGAAGTCCAGACGACGGTAATACGCTAAGTCAAGATAAATTCGTTTTATTAAGTACGTTTTATTAGTAGACTACCTGATACGGGTGGCTGGGTCTTCTTGTTCTGGCGTCCGTTGCATCCGGACAGGACAACATGAGGTTTCCATTAATTTAAAAAAAATTCTGTCGCAATCTCTTAGATGCAACAACAGCAGCCTCCTCAGCCAGACGTAGATTTGCCAGCTGGACCACCGACCAATCTTGCCTCGTCGATTCCCTTCTTTGAGCCGCTTCACCAGCTAGCCAACAAGAGTGTTGAACAATTTGAGCAAGACATGGAGGAAGTGAACCGATACTTTGAAGGT
This sequence comes from Neanura muscorum, assembly GCA_019775825.1. Taxonomy (NCBI): domain Eukaryota; kingdom Metazoa; phylum Arthropoda; class Collembola; order Poduromorpha; family Neanuridae; genus Neanura; species Neanura muscorum. The sequence goes on along the minus strand of JABASL010000597.1, from coordinate 14,385 downwards.
GAAGCTACGATTGTATCTAAGGAAGTACAGCAGGCGATTAAAAAGACAATCTGGGCAAAGAAAGATAGAGATGACGGTGAACTATTCACAGCAGTGCGGAAAATTGACCCCCCGGATGCAAAGATAGAAGCATGCGGCAAGCGACTCAAATGTGGCCGTAAGTAATCCATTTCGGATTATAACGTTAAAATTAATAAAACTTAAGTGTAGTTGGTGGGTCACGCATATAGGAGCGTACATTGCATTCCATTTCTTACAAATTCTGGGTTTTTAGATTCCTGCGAAGAGCCTAAAGCTGTTAAGCACGAGTGCGGCATGTTTTGCTCGGCGATTAAAACATTCACTCGACCTTGCGGACACCCGGTAAGGATAACGGTGTGTGTGTACATACTTTGGCTTAAGTGGTGTCCCTTACAGATGCAGCTAACTTGTAATTTCGACATTTCTAGACCTATATTTATTGCGCTCGTAAGGAGTCTATCACTGTCTGCCAGGAAAAATGTGGAAAGCTAGATGATCAAGGTTTCCCTATTTGTCGCAAGGATTGTCACTTCCCGTCGGAGTGTAATTAAGTTTGAAGGAAGAAGATTGATAGATTAAAAGATTCAAGCTTCGAAGGCAGAATTTCACATAGCAAACCAGCAATCGTTTTGCTGGTAGGACATTCGCGGAAAGGATGGTTTTCATTATCTAATATTCTTGTATTCTATGTTTCGTATTAAACCTTGACATTTAACCTCGTAACTGCTGGGAAGTCTGTCATTGCCTTCCGGAAATCACGGTCAACTATACGGTATGGTCACAAATTTTCAATAATTTGTTTCGGGCTTAGGTATCTACGGAGTGACTAGTCCAGAATTCCAAATTTCATAATCTGGACAGTCCTATACGTAAAATATTGCAATCACGCAGGAAATCGGGTTTTACCTTATGCATTGAATGGAATATAATTAGAAAACTAATTATTCTGTAATTAGACACCAGCTACTGGAATCAGCCCCCCCGAAAGGATTTCCTAACCTAGGTTAACCTAAGCCTACACTAACCAAAACCTACACTAACCTAAACCTCACCTAAATGTTCAGCCCACCCCGAAACCCAATCCTGAATACGCCGTTGTCTGTAATTAGACACCAGCTACTGGAAGACACTAGAGAGTAACGGTGCCGTAAAATGTGATGCACATAATAGCAAGAAACCAAAACATAAGTCAACTTTCTCTTCCGGTGTAGCTTACACTCCTTTAAGAGTGTAAAATTTTTGTGGGCTTTTAGCACCCCCAAAAATATGCCAAAACGAATGGGGATCCGGATTGAAATATTTTCTTAACGCAAGTATTCTGAGTTTATTTTGTCTATTTGATTTTGAGCCTTTGCAGCCTCTCTATGATACGTTGAGTAAAAGTCTTTATGTATGATTTTCTATTTGAATTGAATTGTGGATCACTTTCTCCTCTCGGACACTCCTCTAAACTGGACTAAAAAAAAGAAGGCAAGGGAAAGTGGACTTTCTCGAGGCTAAAATCCAAGCCGAGATGACAAAATCCAGAATTCATAAAAGTGTGAAGAAGAGTGGATTTAAATCCCTTCTTCCTATTTTCCTATTTTGCCTCCTGGAGAAATCTCTGAATTAGGATTTAGATTCCAAATGGACATGGAAATGGGATTTGTAATGGAAGTAGGAAGGTATTTCCTATTTTGGCTTTAGAGAGATTGAAATTGAAAGTTCCATTTGGAAGAATGTCCAGTGGCGACAAATAGTAATTTTATTCTAGAAGACCCAAGAACGTCCTTAGAAGAGAGAGAGAGTCACTTCTTACAGCTAGCATTTCTGGAAGACGGCTGGAACAAGTGAAGTGTGCTTGGACAAGGGACACTCTGCATATTGGACAAAGTGGGAAAAAGGGGAGAAAGGTCTCCTCTCATGAATTCAAATCACTGAATTCAATTCCACTACTCAAAATCCAATCTTCCGTAAATAAAAAATGGAAAAAGAGGAATTCAAGAGCATTGACTGGCAAGAGCTACGACTCCCACTTCTTAGCTAGTCAAATAGACAGTTTTCAAAATTTAAAGACTCTCTTCCGTAAATAAAAAATGGAAAAAGAGGAATTCAAGAGCATTGACTGGCAAGAGCTACGACTCCCACTTCTTAGCTAGTCAAATAGACAGTTTTCAAAAATTTAAAGACTCTTGCTAAACTTTTCAAATTCAACAAGAAACAAAATTTTAAAATTCTTAAACGCAAAATCGTTTTTCTTTTAAAAATTTTACAGCAACTCTAGCTTTTAGAAACTTTGTAATTATGTTTAGCCGTATCCTTATGTGCAGAAAGCTCGCGGTCGCGGTGAACAATTTTTCAGAACGCCATGCTAATGAAATCACGACCTTTAGTTACAAGCTGCCGTTCCAAACGCTTCAACTTCAGTCACATCATTTTGTCTTATGAAAATATAAATTAAACTTTCTTTTCAAAATTCTGAAAATTGAATTTAAATTTGTCAAAACACTTCGATCTGAGACTAGTTAGGTATCTGCGGCACAAATTTAACTTAAATATCTGCGGAAATTTAAATGAAGCGTCCATTTATTTTACGTATTTTGTCGCGATGTGACCTTTGTCGCTTTTTCCCGAGCAAACAAGTTCAAAAATTACGTAGAATTTTTATTTTATTTTTTCAATGTATTTTATATTTTCGAAAAATATATTTAGGTGTTAGCACAACTTAATATTCGAAGGTGAATTCTGGAGAAAATGAAATTGGTCTATTTCTTCTGGCTTTCATTTTCAATTTTTCCGGAAGTCCTAAGTGTGACCTGTAATGCAACCCTGTGGAAGGAACTTGTGGATCCCTTGATCCAAATCTATTCAGACTCAGTTCTTGGCCTCCCTTACATTCTGAAAGGCCTTGAACTTGAGTTGACCTACTTGGAATCCCAAAACCTCAGTTTCACTACGGAGAAGCGAATAGAAGTTCTCAAGTCATCTTCCGCCGTCCTATGTGACCTGGACATTGATGCTGAACAGAATCTGCAATTTGTTTGTGAGTCTGCTAATGACACTCGGGACCCGGACCTCGGCACGTGCACATGCTCTAAAGTGTGGCAACACAATGTGATCAGTCTATACGATCCAACCACCAAGCTGGTCAAATGTTACGCAATACCTGGGGTCAGCAAGTGTCGCAGGCTTCCATCGTTTCTGCGCCACTTCCGCAGGTCAATATATAGTAGAAACTAAATTTAATTCGTAAATAACCATGAATTTATAACTTAACTCCACAATCGAAAAATAAAAAAATTATAATATCGTTGATATATTTCATTCCAGCTGGCTTGAGTGTTATCCAGGAGCTGATTGCGTTGAGGATCCACTGGAACGGAGGCTTCAGATTGGTGGAGCCACCGAGTATGAGTTTGCTTACGGGTTTTGTAAGTGTCGAAGCCCCAAGGAAGTGGATTGCAAGGAATTGCAACACGAATATGCACCCGAAATAAATGGGAAGGGTCAAACTGCTGACCAGAAATTCATCCTTATTTCTATAATTCTCTTCGTTATATTTTCGTTTTAGCAGTGCTAGCACTATTTCCACCTGTCAAGGATTCCAGTGTTTTGGCGTAATAAAAATATCTAAGCCGGTTAGCCGTTGTTAGTGCGTTGGGCCATTATCGAAGCTGCCAAACCTTGGAAGCTGACATTCCGAACGATAATGTCCTGTTTCTGCAATAAGTACAAACCACGTCTCCGGGGCACCCAAAGGCTAATTGTTAACTTTGCAATTAATAACTTTGTCAACTGTGTAACTTTGTGACATAGCACAACACCTTGTTAGTGCTAAAGCTAGAATATAAAGAACGAAAAATAACGCGGAGGCTCTGTTCGTTAAATTTTAAATAATTTTAAATGGCGTACTATCAATGTGTGCGAAATAGAATCGGATATGGTGGCGTGGATGGCAACGAATCTACTTATGAGCAGGAATACAGTTGTCCACAACCTTTGACCTCCGTGGTCAGTTGCTCTCCGCATTTTCTACGTAGTCTCCGATCCTGTATTGATGGCATTGATGGCGTTAGATATCGCCAATCCCAATTGTTGTGCCACCTCCAGTCGGACATCACTCGAAATGCAAACGCTTTTGCAAAGTCCATTCCACGAGGGAATGCGGACTGTGACGACAGGGATTGCCTGGAAGTTGCCTCACCAACGCTTGACCTTTTAACCCTACGAAAGGATACAGAGGACGTTATGGCACCGCTCGTACATCTTTGCCGCCAAGGTACTAACAAATTTTAACCCAATCACATTTTTTTTACATCCAAATTTTCTGATAGCTTACAAACCTGTTCGCTGCCGGTGTTGTTTGCCTCCAATTCGGAACAATGTCAGCCCTAAACCTCAGTTCCCTTCCTTTCCAGTTGCAAGACCTCACGCGGATGCTGTTTTTAGTCGATGGGGTTGGAATAGAGAGGAAAAGCCGTGTGAAATGACCTTTGAACTTGATGATCCTTGGCAGTAAAATTACGAGGTGACGTTAGCGTTATTTACCCACTTCAAAATTCCTGATAAGCAAAGTTTCGGGTTATTGAAAGAGAAGGATGATGTTTTATCAAAATTTAAATAAATTTAAATTTGAAGTGTTTTATTATTTTTAATTAAAGCGTATCAGTACATTCATTTTAAAAACGTTAACTAATTTCTAGGAAACAGAGTTTTTGACAAACAGATTTCACAAGTACGGAACATATTTCTAAAACACGGGGAAAATTGGTATTCCTAAAATTTAGGACATGTATTAATTTGATGGTAAGAAAATTGAATGAATAGACTGCGGAATTTGTTTCTTGTTAAAAATTGCACGTCCCTCTTCCGCCATTGTTTCAGCGTTTAGAAAGAGCAGGAAATCTTTACCACCTTCGCTCATATCAGCGCACGCAGCAACCAAGATCCCATCATCTTCCTTGTTCTTTGTTCCCTGTTCTCTTGGAATGAATTTAGGGTCACCGGGAAAAATTAGGTCATTGTCTTTCCAAACTTTCGTTTCTCCAGTCTCCACGTTTACCTTGCACAAAGAATTCTCAAAGAAACTTCGAGAGTGCAATCCACTTCCGTAGATGAAGCGATGACGAGCACACCGGAAGTTTGGATTAATTCCAGGACTCTCGATTCCACTTTCTCCTATTGCTTCAGCCTTAAGAATAATTTTGTCATCTGGTGTTCGTAGCGCTGAAGCTTTTGTGTAGTCAAGTGTAATCAAGTTTTCACCCACGGTCACATCTTTCACATTCTTCACTAGGGGAATTGCAAAGCGATTAATTCGGGCAAAACTTTTGGCTGATTCGTCAACTCTTCGCTCACAGATTGAGCTCACTTCCATTTCGTCAATAATTGTTGAGTCAGGGAAAGTCAAAATATCAGCCACCAATGTTTCACCATCTTCAAAGCAATTGGCAAAATGGAAAAAGAAAAATGGCTCTTCGGATTGGAATTTTGTTGTGTATACCTATTTTGTTGGAACAAAAAATGTCACAGGTTTCAGAAATTTTCTAAACCAAAACTCTCCAAATTTTCAGAAAAATTTGGAGCACATTAGAAATTTTTAAAAAACTGCCTGATATTCTAATCTTTAATTTTTAGAAATTGATATTTTTCCTACCTTTCCATCTTTCTTGTTCACAACATGGAATCTGTTGACACCTTTTGGATCCCAGGAAAATAAATCTCGGATGGACTTTCCTTTAAGCTTAGAATCGATTCTAACATTCAAAAAAATCATAATTGTTTTTCTGGAATTACTGGAATTTAAGCTCTAACTTTAAAATAATTTCGTTTCTTACATCTGAATTTGCCCGACAGTCCACGGTTGTTCGACAAAAATGATGTAGTTTTCTGTCATTCCAAACGTGTGATAGTAGGTGACATATCCAAAGTTCGATGGGGAAATTGTGGCTAGAACGGTTGCTTTCTTGAGCCCTTCTTTGTAGCCACCTTTGGGATAGTGTGGAATTTTCATGACCTGATACTTGGCTCCACTTGCGGAAAAGGAAGTTCCAATGTTGTACCAATCACCTTGAGAATCCACCAGCGCATGCGGAGTAGCCATGTGGCTTCCAAAAACTTTGGTATAATCTACTTTCTCGGAAGTTTGCAAATCTTTTGGTTCAACGCGAGTAATGTGCATCGTCTCCGTAGATGCAAAAATATCGTTTCCAATAAGAAAAACGTTGAGTGAATCATTATCAGTGACGTCCACGCTTGAATAGGCACTGATCAACCTCGAGAAAAAGCTCTTCTGGCTTCCAATATTTCCTAATTTAACATACAATTTTAATATAAGTGACTTTGGAAAAACCTGAAAACAGCATTTGCTAAACTCCATTGAAAAATAAAATAAAATAACACTACCAGCGGATCCTAAATTCCCGCAGTTCAAATATCCTGAAATATTTGTTTACCTTTAGTTGCAAATTCAGGAAAGAATGGTTCCTTTTGTTCAATGGCCTTCTTGTAGGCTTCGGATCTGTAAAAAATTAATATAATTTTTGTTCCAGCAAATTATTTTATTTTTCACAATGAAATTCTTACCTAAGGAATTTTTTGTGCATCGTGACCTGTCCATCTTTAATGTCAAACTTGGACAGCATGGAGTATCCATCAGTGAAATGGTTCAACTTGACCTTTCCGACATCAAACATTCCCTAGAGACCAAAGTTGAAAAAGTTGTAAAAGGTTTGCATAATCTGACGCAACTTTTCGAATTTGCGAATTAAAGTTTTCAGTCATTTAGCATAACGTTCTTACAGGTCCAACTCGCAAATATGTTCCATGAATCCATGCTGGAATGGTTCCAGTGATCGTAACTGCGGAGATAGGGGCCTTAAGCTCCTCCTGATTCTCAAAAAGTGGACTTAGCGCTCCTGGCATTTCGTTTTCTTGGAAGTTGACGCTGTGGACGCGTGGAGTCAAGGTGGAATAAATGGGTTGTGCACAAGAATTTGAACCTCATTTTAAGTGCCTCCACAATTTATCTTATCCACGAATTATGAACCTGATTACACCCAGTGACAAACGTCCAATAAATGTTAGGATGACGACAACCAAGAGATGCAACGCACTTTGAACTTTGATCCCAAAGGTCAATTTTGTTCCACATATTGGATAAGTGGGAAGCGAAGGTAGATTTGTGTACTTTTATTGTTTGAATTTGTCTCTAAAACATTGTATTAATGTCAATTGACTTTAGAATCAAACAAATCAAAGGTGAAAGGGCAAGGATACTGAACGCCAAGATACGAGCCGTTTTTCTTATTTGCACAATTCGTGCGCCAGTGCCTGGAAAGAAGTAAAGTAGGGTAGGGTTAGTCTTCTCGTTGACGAATAAAGATGAGCTTGACGGCCAAGCTTGAGCAAGAGTAGCGCTGTTAGGAATCTGAACTTTGACATTGAACTCTGGAACTAGATTTATGGCTGATTGCAGCGTGTTAGTCCATCCACTAGGCCAGAAAATTCGCATTTTGAAGCAATTTTGAAGCAACGAGAGTGAAACATAATTTCCTAGAACAGCTTGAAACTGCTCAGCCAACGCGTTTATGCAATTCCTCGCGCCTCGTTAAGAATCTTTTGGCTTTACAATTTCCAATTCCAATGTGCTTTTTCCATAAAACCTTCGAAAGTGTTGTTTACTACTACTGTTAGGCAATTGGTAGAGATGATGAATTTTTTTGGAGAATGACCCTGGGATCATCTGTACAGCCACCTTGAGATTGGATTTANGATGAATTTTTTTGGAGAATGACCCTGGGATCATCTGTACAGCCACCTTGAGATTGGATTTATTAGACTCCATGGAAGTTAGGAATAGCTTCAACCAAGTATGTACGTATGAAACAGGAAAACACAAAACGATGATGATAACCCACAGACAACAGACAAGAGATCCAGACTCAAATTAACAACAAACAAAAGAAACAAGAGTGAAATTTTAGTCTAGGTTTCTGGAATATTTAGTAAAAATTTAACTACTGAGATCAACTAAACTGAATTATAAATTTTCAAATTCTAAAATATCCATTTTGGAATTGGTAAAATACCAAGCTAGGCGTTCAATCTCTTCCCTAGCGTTTGTGCGCTGTATTTTTACTGAACGAATCGCTGAATCGTTGTTTTTCCTCCGAGTGGATTTCAAACTTTAAAACGTTAAAAATGTTCCCGATTAAGTATAAAAGTGAATGATTTGGCATCAAAAATGCACAAATTGCAAATTCTTCATAACCGTAGCCTACAAACACAGCTACGCGTTAAATTCAACCATATCCGCCATAACTCCTCGTCGTCTGTACTACCTTCATCGGCTGATGCTGTGATAATTGGTAAATTATTAAAGACAAATTAATTGTAATTAAGATAATAATAAAGTCTAAGTTAATTGTGTGTTTTAGGTGGTGGAAGCGTTGGATGCAGTACACTTTACCATTTGACGAAGTTAGGACTGAAGAATGTCGTTCTACTGGAGAGAAACAAACTTACGGCTGGTACGACATGGCATACCGCTGGACTTGTCTGGAGCTTGCGACCAAACGATACGGATATTCAATTACTTCAAATCACACGAGATATGTTGGGAAGGCTGGAAGCCGAAACTGGAATAAATCCTGGATGGAATGTTAACGGAGGCCTTTTCCTGGCTTCCACAAAGGTCAGTTTTTGGCTGCTTTTATCGTGACCTTTGAAGTTCAGGAAAGTTGACCTTTGTTTATATAGGAGCGCTTAGACGAATATAAGCGACTCCACACGATTGGGAAGGCTTTTGGCATAATTTCTGAAGTTTTGAGTCCGTTGGAAACGAAGCAGATGTGGCCGCTGTTGGATGAAAAAACCCTTTATGGAACCATGTTCTCGGTATAAAAAAAATTATAAAAATTAATATGGTATGACGGTGTCACGGTACGTTTTATATTTATAATCGCTTGTTATGATAACCATAGGTTAACATTAGTTTATTTTTGTATTCCAGCCATCAGACGGAAATATTGACCCGAGCGGTCTCTGTACGGCGTTGACCCGTTTTGCTACTAAGGAAGGTGCAAAGGTCATCGAAAATTGTCCAGTCACTGGCATAAAAACAGAAGAATCGATTATGGGAACGAGAAATGTTAAAGGGATCCAAACAAATGAAGGTTATATTCAAACCCCCGTTGTCATCAATTGTACCGGTAAGGTTGACATTTTACTATTAAAACCGTATTTCAGAATTGAGGCAGAATGCGTGCAGATCCCTTCTTGAATTCTATATTTCTTTTAAACGCAGGCGCTTGGTCTCCAGCAATTACTAACATGGTAGGAATTTCGATTCCGCTGATTCCTATGAAGCATTCTTACGTAGTTTTTGACCGAATTGACGAAGTGAAGGGTATGCCTAATCTAAGGGACCATGACGAAGCCATTTATTTTCGTATCCAGGGGGATACGCTTAGTATTGGTGGATATGAGATGAATCCAGTCATCATTGATAAGGTAAATTTGAAAGCCTTCAAAGCATTTGAAAGGAATTTCAAAATTGTCCTGACCTTTAGGTCCAAGAAGATTTGGCATTTGGCTTGTATGAGCTGGACTGGGAAATTTTCGGTACGCACATCGCTGGTGCCACGAAGCGCATCCCTAGACTTGCGTCCGTTGGGATTAAATCTACAATTTGTGGACCCGAGAGTTTCACACCCGATCATAAACCTTTGATGGGACAAGATGCGACTCTTCACGGATTTTTCCACGGATGTGGGTTCAATTCAGCTGGAATGATGTTTGGAGGTGGCTGTGGTCAGCAACTGGCAAAGTGGGTGGTCAACGGGCGGCCGGATTTGGATATGTTTGCTTATGATATCAGGTTGGCTTAAAAGTTTACTGCTAAAATATCTTATAATTTTTGCTGAAGTCAAATGTATTATTAATAATGATGCGAATTCTGCATATTATTTATTATATTAATCCCTTTAATATGCTTTTTTTCTTTCCATAAACGATATTCCACAAACAAAAAACTATCTTGAAATCTTGAATTTGAAGCCAACCAGTTGATGCATCTGTTTAAACTGTATTGCATTGTATGGGTCAAATTTATTTGTATTTTTCAAACGGCGTTGTTTCAGTGCATTCTAAAGAAATGAAATTTTAATTTCGCGTTCAATTTTTCAGTTGAGTCAATACTGATTAAAATATCTTATAATTTTTGCTGAAGTCAAATGTATTATTAATAATGATGCGAATTCTGCATATTATTTATTATATTAATCCCTTTAATATGCTTCTTTTGTTTCCATAAACGATATTCCAAAAACAAAAAACTATCTTGAAATCGTGAATTTGAACCAGAATAGTTAATCCATCTGTTTGAATTGTATTGCATTTTATGTGTCAAATTTATTTGTATTTTTCAAACGGCGTTGTTTCAGTGCATTCTAAAGAAATGAAATTTTAATTTCGCGTTCAATTTTTCAGTTGAGTCAATACTGATGCAGCTAATTTCTTTCAGGCGCTTCGCTCCAAAACTATGTGCAAATAAGGAATGGGCTAAAGAACGTAGCCATGAAGCTTACGCTAAGAACTATTCAATTGTTTACAAGAATGATGAGCCATTGGCTGGAAGAAATCAAATTCTGAGCCCATTTCATTCTCGACTGGCAGCTGCGGGATGTGTGTACCAAGAGAGACAAGGCTGGGAAAGACCAGGGTGAAAATGTTTAAGATGATGGCTAATTATAATTAACTAACGGCTTGTCGTTTTTAGGTATTTTGCACCCTCGGCTGATCCTGTAAACGTCCAAGTTCTTCCTTACGAGTAAATCATAATAATATCGGCCAATATATATTTAACCAACATCAATTATCAATTATTTTATCAAGTATTATGCAACATCATTTATCTCATCGGTTTATTTGTTTGGTTTGCAGCTGGTATGCTCAGTACGAATTCGAGTCTCATCCCGAAAACGTTTACGCCCAACGCTTAGAAATGGAGTACACTTTTCAATTTCCAAGATCGCATGACCTTGTAAGACCCTGGGCATAAAGAATCTTGTAAAATAACGTTTTATCTTCCTTTGCTTAATTTTTGCGTCTAACTTTACTATAGATTCGAAGCGAATGTGAAGCGTGTCGAACTTCTTGCGCAGTTTTTGACATGTCGTATTTTGGAAAAATGTTTTTGATTGGCCCAGATGCTCAAGCCGCAGTGCAGTACTTGTTCTCAAATCAAATGAATCGTCCTATAGGATCCGTTATCTACACTTGTTTTCTCAATGAAAAAGGCGGAACTGAAACAGACTTGACGGTAATACGTTTAAGAATTAATATTATTATAAATATTTTTTCTATCATTTTATATAAATATTTTTTCTATCATTTTATATAAATATTTTTTCTATCATTTTATATAAATATTTTTTATATATATTTTATATAAATATTTTTTATATAATTTTATATAAAGACATTTAAAAATTATACGTTGTACAATAAATAGGTTACTGTAATGGATCCGTCTCAAACACTGCCCGACGATCCTGAATTCACCGTAAGTGAATATCCACGGCTAACACCGAGTCAAATATTTCTATCATGTCTTAAAATTTCAGGGTCTCGGTTATTATTTGGCAATTGGGGGAAACAATCAAACGTATACGAAAGGTGGACTTATCGCTGCCCTTAAATCCAAAAAATTCAACGTTGATCTAATTGACTCCAGTGAGGACTTTGGTCTACTGTCCATCCAAGGACCAAAGAGTAGAAAAATTTTGAAAAAGCTATTTCCTGCCGCTAGTTTCAAAGAAGATGACTTCCCATTTTCAACTTCCCAAATCATTCACTTTAATCACGTTCCAATACGAGCCCTTCGAGTCTCCTTTGTTGGAGAAATGGGCTGGGAACTCCATATACCCCGAGCACACTGCCTTCCCGTCTATGACGCCATTATGAATGTAGGACAGGAGTCTGGAATCAAGAACGCCGGCTACCGCGCCATTGACTCACTCAGCATTGAAAAGGGCTACAGGCACTGGCATGCGGATCTCAGGCCAGATGACACGCCACTCGAAGCTGGACTCGGATTTACTTGTAAACTGAAAGATTCCACGGATTTCATTGGCCGAAAAGCACTGGAAGAACAACGAAAACGAGGAATCCGAAAACGATTGACATGTTTTACACTGGAAGGAAAGCAAACGCCCTTGTGGGGACTAGAGGCAATATGGGACGACCGCTTTCCGGAAAGTCCTGTGGGGTACCTGCGCATAGCTGATTATGGGTTCACTCTTGGAAAGAGCATTGGATATGGATATGTAGAAGCCAGGAAAGAAGGCCGAAGTGGTCCAGATTGGGTCAAAACTATCGAGGGTGGTAAATATTTTATAGAAGTCATGGGTGAACTTATGCCAGCAACGGCCAAACTCTCCAGTCCTTTTGACCCCAAGAATCTTCGAGTTCACGGGGTGTATGACTAGACATTAAACACAGCCCCAATTTAAACCAGATTCTAATTTCCGTGAAAACGGAATGGCGTATAGCGGTGTAAAAATTGTAACAAGCTTTGTGACAAAAATTCCATGTAATCCATGTTCTTTCATCTTCTTTTGTGAAATATTTTCCCTAAATGGAAAAATAAATATAAAAATTTCGGACGTAGATTTTGATTATTTGATTCAGATTTTACGAAAAGCCTAAAAACGCGGCGCCGATTATGTTTAAAATTATAAAATTAAAATTTTAAAATCTTGGGAATGTTTAAAAAACATGTCCTACACATGATACTTGCGTATTCGCTGAAAATTGTTATGCTTAAAATGACGGAAATATGAGAGAAAAAATTGAAAATGTATTGAAAATGAAACATTGTTTGAAAAATTAATAAAAACTGATATCGTTAGACTTGGAATTAAAAAAAAAATTCAGAAACAAAAAATTCAAAATTAAAAAAAAAAATCTCTTGCTCAACCCTGCTCTTTTTTTTAAAAATATAACCGTAGATTGAGCCTAGAAATTTCGTGAGTCCGTGTTTATCTATGAGGAAATTTGGGATGATTTTATTAGTTATTTGATATTATTGGTTAATATTGTTTGATGATGCTTTGGGCGGAGTTTGAAAATGGAATTGAATAACTTTTTTTTTATAGAGTTGATTAAAATTGATTTGGAAGTAATTGAAATTTTGTTTTGGTAATCAAGTGTAGGATCGAAAATTCATAAATAGAAATTAGAAATGGTTTTGGAGAAGAGAAAGGCAAAGTGAAAACTTTATTAAATATGAATAACTCAAAGCATTTTCAAATACTATTTTTCCCATTTTCTGCACGTCTTCTCATCAGGCGGCGGCGGCGGCTTTGGAAGAACTTGGAAGTGGCAGCGGTGAAAAAACCGCAGAAACTCGTTTCATCATTTTCTTATTTATTTCCAGCCAAGAAAATGACTTCAGTTGAAAAGAATTTTTCAGTTTTCCCGTTAGGAATTTCAGAATTAATTTTGCAGGGTGACTTTCTTTAATCCTTTATGCAAGTCAACTGGTGGTAGAATTCTGGAATTGACAAAAAGAAAGGGCGTAATCGTCCATTCTTGTACAATTAGTCTCAATTAGTTGCTCTTTGAATGAAAAAATTACTCATTTACAAAATTTTGCTTTTTAGATTCGCTTTCCAAAAAATTCACGCTAGTCTTCTTCAAAATGGGGATCCTTTTTTGGTTCATTTTGTATTTGCAAGATCATCTCACCTCATTTCTCTAAGATTAAATTTCTAACAAAGGCAGAAATTTCTATTTCCATTCTAAAAAAAATTTGTTCAATGTTTAGAATCTTTTTCAGGAAAAAAATGCTGAATTTTTTTTTATCACGATGAAAAATATTGAATGAGCGGAATTAAAGCTTGGATGGGCAAAACAAGTTTTTGGAGGAAAGCTTGCCCGTGTAAAACAATTTGAGATTACTATTCCTTAATTATTGCTAATTTTATTTGTCCACTAATCCTAAATTTTTCCAGATTTACTTGCTATGCTTCACGGCAGAACCGTGTCCTTGCGTAATTGCGTAACCTTGTGTAATTTTGTATGTATTATAATAATTTTCAATGGATTTCCTTTCCATAACGCATAATTTTTCTTATTAAGTCGAAAGGTCAAATGCGCCAAACCTAAGGTCAATATTTAATAAATGCTGTCGGCTAACAAGTCACGCTGCTACCAATTGTGCATTCCCTTGTATAATGGCTTGAGTTCAGAGTTCACGTGTCCTGCCCAGAAGGAAGATCACTGACACGTTTCACCTTGACAAAAATGGCACCACTTGCGAATTCTAGATCCTGAAATCCAAATTGATATTTTTTGTGTAGCTCCAAACAAAATTTTGAC